>CAUYLG010010976.1:0-37534 GCA_963573385.1 Cacajao melanocephalus | reverse complement strand
GGTTGGCACAAGGTCATAAAAACCTTGCTGATAAAACAAACTGCAGTAAAGAGGCTGGGTGTGGTGGCACGCGTGTAGTCCTAGCTACTCAGGAGGCTGAGGCAGGAGAATCACTTGAATCTGGGAGGTGGAGGTTGCAGTAAGCAGAGATTATGCCACTGCACTCTAGCCTGGGCGACAGAGCAAGATTCCATCTCAGAAAAAAAAAAAAAAAAAAAAAAAAAAGTTCAGCTTTGCAGTATGTTTTGGTATGTAAAAATTTACATTTAGTACAGTGCCTAGCAAAGAACTGAAGCAAATACAAGGTGTCTAATAACTACTAATCTATTGATTTCCTATGGATACATTAATTAATTGCTCTTATTAGCCCTACTATGATATAGAACATTAACATCTACCCAATTAATTGATGTTATTAACTAACATTATTATATTATACTGTAGCAGGGAGAATTACACTAATATTTATTTTATCATTTTATTTTATTTTTGAGATGGAGTTTTACTCTGTCACCCAGGCTGGAATGCAGTAGTGTGATCTTGGCTCACTGCAACCGTGGCCTCCCAGGTTCAAGCAATTCTTGCGTCTCAGTCAACGGATTAGCTGGGATTACAGGCGTGTGCCACCACACTCGGCTAATTTTTGTATTTTTAGTAGAGACAGGGTTTCACCATGTTGGCCAGGCTGGTCTCGAACTCTTGACCTCAGGCAATCTGCTAGTCTCAGCCTCCCAAAATGTCTAGGATTGCAGGTGTGAGCTACTATGCCCGGCTCTGATTTTAAAAAATGGAAGCGTCAGATCTTCTACTAAGAAAATTAGAAAGTTTATAGGATTTAGGGTTAAGAATACCCCAGAAACCAAAGTTTAATCCTTTTATTTTGCAGATGAGAAAATCGTATCTCAGGAAAGTTAAAGTTGCTTAATTAAAGGTAGTGAATAGTGGAGTTAGGATTAAAATTAAAATACACATTTAAACAATTTAAAAGCATCTAAACAGCACAACAGTAAAAAATGGTTTTCTTTATATGTATCATGTTTGCTAACTTGTATACTATTTTGGAATTCTTTTTAATAGTTTTAAAACCATTCATTGTTATCAGCAGCACTGCCTTCAGAGGATTACATGTAGCTTTAGATATAATACTCCTATCTTCCACTAGGAGGAGAAAAAGCCACAGGCAAAAGCCAGACAAAACACAAGTGACAAGAAACAGAACTTCTAATTTACCTACTTAAAGTATCACTAACTACTCACTATGCTAAAGGAAGATTTCTTTTTACAAATTTTCTGGTTCATCTATAGAATAAAACTGTCCATAACTTTATAAAAATGTGATCTAAATTGTGCATTTGTAGCAGGCTTTAATGAAAACATTAATTCAAAACAGCCTCAATCTATGTACAGAACAAATAAAATATTGCTTACCATTTTTGCTTCTGACTGTACTGGCTGGGGAGAGGAAGGACCTGGGATTCCTGGAACACTAGGCACCATGGTGACTGGTCGAACGAGCTATGCATAAGATAAGGAAAAATAATTGCTAGATAATATATTCAAAATGAGATTTGTACTTTACTGCTGTTATAATAATTTCAGACTTTAAGAATCAGAACATTGTAAATTTATCTCCAGCTGATTTTATCTCTATACCAAACCCTTATTTGGTCTTACATCCTGATTTAGCCTTCAAAAGGTATCAATTTCTGAGACATGTCCTTTCCAGATCTTCAGTTTTCACAATTTCTTTCTTAATGGTCCCTTTTAGAAATTCATAGTATTCAAAGTGATTAATGTAAAAATTCTCAAAAGATCTGATACACTTCCATTTTGAATTTGAAAGTTAGAATGTCAAAACGTATGACAATTAGGCATAAAAAATAATTTCAATAATGAAGTTTGCTTTTCTAAAAATATATATAATGAATTTTGTTATAGATACTGCGTTATAATAACAACACACTGTAATTATTTCTCAAATAATAATAATAATCTGTAACAGGTTTTTACCATTTTGTTTTTTTCCTTTTTTTCTTAAACCTAACACTGAGTGAATATAGTTACTGTATAAATAAAGTACATCTTTTCTTTCATTTCAAGTTGCTTTCATCACTAGGTACATGTAACAGGATAATTAGAATCTCAAATAGAAGGCAAGAATATTTCCCTCCTCAAAAAAATATCCTCAGTAAAGAGGAAGCAGATACCTTGTAGCTGAGTCCTTACAAAGTCTCTCAAATAATGCATTTTGAAGAACAAAGTTATTTTAAAAGAAGGCACATTATCTTGAAACTACCTCAATCAATTTTGGATAGTTTGAAAGATCACTTGGAAGAATTAGTCAATAAAGAAAATATAAATATCAAACATTAATTTTAGTATTCTTGGGGGTAATCTCACCAAAAGTGTTGGAATGTTACTGTAAGTAAGCTTTTAAAAATAAATTTAATTTTAATATTTTTGAGATAAGGTCTCACTTTGTTGCCCAGCCTGGAGTGCAGTGGTGTAATCTCAGCTAACTACAGTCTCAGCTCCTGGCTCAAGTGATCCTCCCACCTCAGCCTTCTGAGTGCTGAGACTACAGGTATTTCCATCACAACTGGCTGATTTATGTTTATTTTTTGTAGAGATGGGGTTTTGCCATGTTGCTCAGCCTGGTCTTGAACTCCTGGACTTAAGTGAGCCACCAAACCTGGCCTCCCAAAGTGATGGGACAGTAGGCGTGAGTCACCGAACCTGGCCTAAAAATAAGTTTTGGCTACACAGTAAATGATTACATTGTACTGACCGGCAATATGCATCTTAGAAGGCAAAGGAAAAAAAACATCTTTTTATTACATAAATAAGTACCTAACTCTTGGTATAAGATTTCAAGGAAGAGAATAGAGACATTCAAAAAGTGATAAATTATAAATGATTAAGATGAAAATAAAAATAATGTGTCCTAGAAACTGTGCTAGATGTCTCAAAAAGTGTTTCTCAGGATGAAAACTTGAATGTCAGACATATTTGAAGAGTTTGTTTGAATAAAAATGTTCTATAAAATATTAGTAAGAAAAAAGCAGTTTTCTAAAGACATTATTCCAAACAACGTGTTTTTAAATGCTCATTAAACTATTACTTTTTTTTTTTTTTGACTTAGGGTCATCCAGGCTGGATCCATAGCTCACTGCAGTTTCAAACTCCTGGGCTCAAGCAATCCTCCTACCTCAGCCGCCCAACATGCTAGGATTACAACAGGCATGAGTCGCCATGCCTGGCCAAACTATTAAATATTATAAGTAGATATTTAACTATTTTGTCTATGTCTTTCAGAATTTATATATTTAGCATGCCCCTCAAAAAACTTTTTTTGGGGGTCTTTTCACAGGGAAATTGGGAGATTATTTTTCTACAACATTTAGATTTTAACATGCTTGGGCTATCAGATTCGGCAAACCCTACTTGACCACAAAAATTCAGAGTGTGTTTTCATAAACAATTTCCATACTAATAGAAATGCCACAGCATTACACGACAAGCTTTCTAGTATAAATATCTTTCTAAAATTTGAAATCTGTGTTAATATTTGAATTCTACAAGTCCAGTAAAATTGAAATGGGCTGAATAAGAAGTTCGCAGTATTAAAAAAAATAAACAATTAAGATTTTGGGAAGAAAATATAGCTAATACCTTGAATGTTTTTTTAATGCTATTACAGTAACAAATAAATATTATCCACTGCTAATCAATATTATGTTAAATTCAATTTCATAAGCCAGTCAAGCAGCCAACTTTATTTTCTGACTACAAAGATAAGTTTTGTGGTAGAGATTTAAACAGTCTAACTTTCTAACTTACTGGGACTGCAGCTGGAACATGCACATTAGAACTTGTAATTGATGCAGGAATAGCGACAGGCATGGTCTGTCCATTAGGAAGATGTAACAGAAGAGGAAATGGGCCTGGTACAGGGCTAAGAAAAACAAAAGAAGAGAAATTTTAAAAAAGAGATTCATACCAACCATCTCTTAAAAATCCAATAGTAGTTTTACTCCTATAATTGTATCATTTAAAAGTAAACTTTCTAACCACAGCAATGCAAACAGCAAAATTTAATTATTTTAATTGCATCTTAAATGTATAACCCATGTAGCAGTATTAAGAAGAGAAAATTTATGGATTTACTTAGGACAATCTCCAATTTGTAAAATGAGACAAATTCTCATCAGAGAGATCTTGGGAGCTACCAGTAAGAACTGAAAGAAATGTCATCTGGTGATGGAGTAATTTTATATTTTGTGTGAAATAGCATGAAAATAAAACTATCTTAAATTCACATTCTATATTTTAGTTGTATTTATCTTCCATTCTATTAGTTAACATTTATATTAAAGAAGACTATACAAGCACTTTTTCCAAAAACTGAAGCATGCACACACACATACACACACACAAAACTAAAATCTTAATTTGAATAATCAAATGTCTTAGGAAGAAATCATAACTAAACAAACTTAATTCATATATATGTTCAATGACTGGCCTGAATCACTTACACAATTGGCCTGTTAGAGGATGGTGCCTGGGTGATTACAGTACTTGACGTTGGTGAAGGTACTGCCTGCTGAATAATGACACTTGAGTCAGAACTTGTAAGCAGCACATTGGGAACCTGTAATGATGCTGGACGAACAATAGCTGATGTGGGCTGTGCAGTTTGTGCCAATGGTACTTCCTATTTAACAATGAAATAAAGGGTGGCATTAAAAAATACAAATCAATTCATGTACCTTAGTGAACAGAATGTAATACACTTCTAAAAGCATCAACAGAATAATAATTGTTAAAAGCAAATTAATATCTAAAATTAATTAAAAGAACATTTTAGAACAGCTATAAAGATTCAAATGCAATGTTCAATTAACATTTTAATTTTAAAAGACTGTTTTGTTTGTTTTAGTACAACGTGTTTTCCTGTCAATCCAGAAATAAGTTAGATTGGGCAACTTGGCTATGATTTCATTAGAATTTTAATAAAAAATAAAAATATAATCCATTCTCAGAGAATCACAGAACTTAAAATCCAGAAGGGACTGTTTAGTCTTCCTCCCTCATTATACTGTACGAAGAGGAAATAGGTCCAGTGAGACTGTTATGGTTGATACAAATTAATTAACAGTAATACTTAAGAATTTTTAAAGCAATACAAATATTTGTTAATTTCAGGTAGCCACCTCTTCTACATCAATAATTTCCCAATATCAAAAGGCCATGTAATACTGATATCTTGAATGTAAAATAAATAATTACTGATCTCTTTCAAGTTAGGAAAACAGAATTTCTTAGTCAGCCAAGACCTTAAATATAGTATTTCCTCTAGTTTTATAGATTAGAGAACAAAAAGATAAAAAAGATTTTACCCAGAATTCCTTAAATAGTCAATGTAAAAATTGGGTCTATTGTGTTCTTTGATTTGGCCTGTAGCTGCCACTTATCAAAATCGTATTAAGATACATAGGAAGAAGGATAAACTAGTACTATTGTAACTTCATTTATTCAATAAGTTGAGAACTTATGCTCTCAAGGACTAGTGGGAAGAGACAATAAACAAGTAAAATAAACAAGAAAATTTCAGATTGCAGTAAATGTTAAGTGTTATAGAATAATACATGCAATGTAACAAAGAAAGATTAGCCTGGGGAGAGGAAGAGGCAGTTACTTCTTTGCAAAAACAGCATTTGAACTAATAAAGGATAAGGAAGAGAGCATTTCATTCTAGGGAGGAGGAAGCAATACCATATGTCATATCCTGAAGTAGGAAAAAGCTTAGAATATTTGATGAACAAAACAGACAGGCATGAGGTGACGACAGATGGGTAGACAGGCCCAGATCAAAGAGGGTTTATGCCAAGAAGCGTGAATTATCTTAAACACAATGGCAAACCACTGAAAGATTTTAAGCAGGTGATATGTTTAATATATTAAAAGTAATCTTATAGAAAATGGACTGGATGTAGAACAGGAAGACCAGTTATAGAGTAATTATTAACAATCCAAACAAAAGATGATGATTTGGGCTTAAGCGGTGTCACTGAACACAGCCATAGAGGATGAGATTCAGGTCTGATAAGACATGCTGTTAGTTTCAGTGTAAAAGAAAAGAAGAAATTAAGAATGATGCCTAAATTCTTAGCTAGAACAACTAAATGGATACAGAAAATTTACTGAGATGGGGAAAACTGGGGAAAGAATCAAGGACTCTGATTCTGATCTATTAAGTTTGAGGTCTATTAGACACAGAAAAGGTAACGTCAAGATGGAGCTGGATATAAACATGGCAATCTGGTAAGATACCTAAGTCCACAGAAATTTGGGAGTCATCAGTATGTAGATGTTTATTAAAATTATGGGTCTGGATGAGATCACCTAGGAAGAAAATCAAAAAAGAAGAAGAGCCTCAGATTTTTTTTTTTTTAACAATTTCATATGGTATACCTTGCTCAAGGAGGGCCTAATGACTGGGGAATACAGAAAGAAGGAATACTCCTAAAAGATGCTGAAGCAGTCATGAACAATGAAAAGCTCTTAAGTGTGAAAAGAATGAAATACTCTCCAGGAAAAAAGATTTATATCAGAGATTTAAAAAGCATTTCTAATAACTGTGATAATGTGGAAACAACCTTTACGTCCAAAAAAAGCAGGATAACATAATACATATCATATAATGATAAAATAAAGTACAACCATTAAAAATTATGATTTGGGGAAATTTCTGACATAGGAAAATAATCATTAATGCTGAGTGTCTAAAGCACAATATAAAATGAAGCTAGGATCTTTGTGTCCATCTATCCTATTTAACTATTCACTTATATATTTGTACATATAAATGCATACATCTAGAAAAAACGTTTCAAGACAGTAATTCTTGTTCAATTGTGTGCTACTAGGTGATTTTTGTTTTCTTTTCATTTTTCTGTATTCTTAGAGAAGAATAATGAGAATGTACTTTTAAAATCAGAAAAAGAAAATGGAAAAAAAAAAAACAGAAAAAGCATTTATTCTTAGGCAAAAAGATGTTTTTTCTGTATTTTCTTCTTTCTAGCTCCTCTGCCATGACAGAAGTCCATTAGTAAGTTATGGTTTTAGAATAATAATCCAAAAAAGAATATTGCCACTGCCTCTTTATGTGGCCCACTTCCTCTTTGCTGTGTTCTGCATGGTACCCTCAAATAAATGTGTTTATTCTATGTGCTTGTGAACAAAAAAGTGATCAAGAAGTTCCCATAATAACGTTATTCAACACACAACTGTAGCCCAGGTGGTCCCAGATTATCTGAGTATTCAAGCTAGTATCATCATCATCCTAATTGCTGTTAGCAAAGATCCACTGCTGAGAATGAGTAAGTAGTCCCTTAATTCTGTAAAAGTCTAAAAAAACCATTGTTCAACTAATTTTTTGAATAGATTGTTAATTAAGCTGTTACTGTATAAAAGTAGCTAAATATAAAGTAGCAAAACCCAGAAAAATCAAGTTACATTTATAAATTTACATATCTTTTTAAAAATAAGTTTTATCTAACATGACTAATCTCCCCTATAATTTTTCTGTGTACAGTAAAATTGCAGTCTTCTTATCCCGAAATATCTGAGTATTGACAGGTTTTCACATACAAAACTACTGCAAGCTGACAATGATGTAAAATTTAATACATTAACATTTTATGAAGATTAAATAGTAAACTTTATTTGGGTACTGTTCTTTCCCCTTAGTTTGTATTTCTACAAATTTCTAACCTTCTCATCACTGGTAGTAGACTCTGGATGAGGTAAAGGACTATCCTGGTGAGTTGTTTCTACAACAGAAGGCTCCTCAATTTTGCTTCTTATGATAGGTGTTGCAAGAGGGGATAAATCTAGAGGCATCTAAAATTCAAACAATAAGGAAAAGGTTACAAGTTCAAATACAGTCCTAAGTTAGTATGCCTAAAATTTAAAAGTAGGAAGTATATACTATGATTAGTTTTCTGTCAGAAGTACTCTTTTCATGGTTACAACATACTTTTTTAATGTCGTCTTCTGAAGCTTTCTTGAATTCATTCTCAAATGGACTTGCCAACTCATTAAACAAACCCACTTCTTCACAGTTTTTCAAGAATCTTGTTGGTGTTGGGGTCTGATCTGAAATAAATGTCAAGAAGTAATCATACATATTTAAATATGTTAAGACTCTAAAATATAGCTTCTAAGTTAACAAATTAGCAGGACTGGTTCAGTCAGTTGTTAATTCTCTCTTTGGAAAGACCTCTTCCTTTAAAGCAAACAAAATTTGGTTAAATTTTTGTTGTACTCTCTATTTCCTCCAGCTTTATGAACTATGAAAGTAGGAAAGAAGTCCTTTTTGCTCTTTAATCCACTCCTCTCTGAATAGAATGGCATAAACATCCTCTACTCAAGAGATAGACTATTGTTATCTAACACAGTATTAAGAATTTTTAAAAATTTACTTTATTAAAAGCTACAATTATTTAAATAAATGAAATTTGAGGAAAACTAGGATAAGAGCATGTATATCTGCTTTAACTTGGCTCTTCCACTAGTTGTTCATACTCAATTATGAAAGCAAACTAAGATTAAACAGAATCTTCAGTAGGTAAATCAAAATATTATAAGGAAGAAAAAAAAGTTAAAGCAAGAGTCCTGAAACAACAAACCCTCTTTTTACCACTATACTGAAACTAATTTTCTAACTGAGTGCATTTTACAAGCTAGGTACAAGGGCTATGTGTGAGTCACATGCCTACAGAATGCTCTAGCTTAATTCCTGGGGAGTAGAGAGACAGTCTACTCTACCTTCTTACAACATGAAACATTTCAACTTTACTTGAATATGTACTCCTGCTACGTACATTAACATATATACTCAATGTCCATGTAAAGGCTACAAAAAATGCCAGATAAGGTTTACACTGAATGAAAAGCAAGGAATTTATAAATTTTGTCTATTTAGTGTTATTATTTTCAAGGGTGTCTATTCATATTGATTTGAGTTGGTAGCACATTCAAATTCTATTCACATTTAACATATTTTAGAGCACCAATTTTACAGGCTATAACAGGGATCTAGCCTAAGTGAAATAAAAGTACTCTATTAAGGAAGACTCTTGTTGGTTTAAGAGAAAATACTCATATTTCCTTCTGCAAAATTAAAATTTACATATTTGTTAACTATTATATCCCCACAGAGGGCATTACTTATTTTATCTTTGTCCCCTACATGTATACCCAGAATACTAGTATTTTTACTATGTACAAATATATTTAACACTAAATGACCCACTTGTAATATATAACTAGACATAATACAGGCCTGTCTCAGGCAAGGTTAGTAATATCAAAATTACTAGAAAGACTCTATCATACCATAATTTTACTAGTTTTTAGCCTACCCCTTAATCCTACCTCCCAAAAGACCTCAAAAATCACATAGTAAGGGACCAGTGTACTTATATTAGCTTAAATCCATCATGACTGAATAAGTATGTCAAATCTAATTTTGCCTCTTCTGTTCACACCCAAAGGGTTTCTCTATCTAATCTAAGCTCATTAGAAGGCTCTTATGTTAAAGAGAGGGAAAAATCTTAAAATAAAATACATAAGCATAAGTCACTTTAATCAATGATTACTGGAACCATCAGACTTGAGAAAAGTCAACATAGGCACAATCATTTAACATGCAGATTGCATATGGCTACTGATCACCAAAAATATACCACACACATCATGCATTTTATTTACATAGTAATGTTAACCTATTCACCTCAACATATGTTAGTTAAAAAAAATGGTCAAGTACTGTGTTTGAACGTGCTCTATTTTTCTACGGCATTAACTGTGATTAGACAGGAAAGTAATTTCTAGAAACCAATTTCAAAACATATTTGAGTTAAAAAGTTACAAAGAGAGATTGTGGTAAGGCAGAAAGTTTCAGAGAAATAAACAGCTTCATGCCTAGGGGAGTGAACTTTCCAGGTTGCTGCTATTTTGCTTGTTTGGTTCATTTGGTTCTAGCTCTTAATATCTAATGTATAACACTTCAAAACAAAAGTGTATCTCATTCTTCTCTGCTTTTTATTTATGGAACTGAAGATATGTTGGAAGTTCCCCTACATTTTTCCTACATATATTGTTTTTGATAAATTAAGTTTCTGTTACCTTCAATTTCTTCATTACAAAAATTTTAACACTGAAAGCAGAGGAAAAACCATCGAATATTTGCTTTAGTATTTATCCAAATCATTGCACAGAACAATTTATTCTCTATACTGATTAATAATTTAAAAGTATTAACAGTATTCGGGTGTAATTCCAGACTGACATGATATATAACAAGCTTTACAAGAGAAAAGAAAAATCTAGAATTAATTTGAATATTTATGATATGTAAATCTGTGATTATGACACAAGGATCTGAAATTTATATGCAATTTTGTTTTCTTATCACAATACTTACTCATAAAATATACCAAAAAAGTAGCAAAATTATACATGGCATGTATGTACATATACATAGATGTGTGTGTGCATATATTTAAATACCAAAAAAGGGCAGCTAATACGTCATGAAATGACAATCAACCAATGTATGAACTGGGTTTCTCTTTTCACATACAGTGAAAAATAATCATCTGCTTAGGTGATACTGTACGTTCACAGTGTCAACACACAAAAACGGCATTGACTGAAATTAGAGCCTCTTTACTGAGGATATTTTAATAATACAGATGTTTAGTCTGAAAAGAAATATAAACAATTCTAATGAACAAGTCTGCTCATTGTTCTTTCTCCAACAGGAGAAGCTTGATCATTTTCTATTCTTCACACGGCCTTTTAAGTCAGGTGTACAAGGTAGCTAAAAGAAAAGCTGACTAAACACCACGTTAGTTCAATTATTAGTTAAATGTAAACTTTGTAGATGGTATGAATGTTCCCAGAGTTCTAATGAAATTCCACAAAATCGACATTGGAATCTGTATTTGAAAACCACACAAAGAAGTGAAATGAATGGTCAGAAGGAAACATGAAAATGTAATGGGTAAAATACATGTTGCCAACATTTACTGTAAATGAAGTCATTGGAATATCACCAGACTAGATTATTTACAGAGAATACACAAAAATTGTGCACATTCCAGGTGAAATATGTATATAAGCTATTAATAAAAGCATATACTAACCAGCCACAATGACACTGTCATTACGTGCTGGACCAAATTTCAGTGTCATCTCATGTTTATGTTTATGGACAGCCAAATGATCCTCGTTGGTAAAACGCTGTGGCAAAAAGTTTTAAAATATAGTTAAAGATTTTCAATTTGATCAAATAAGTAAAATGATTAGGAAATTCATTTCCACAACATGTAAAACCACCATTAACAGTGAAATAGCAGTTTTTAAACTATAAAAGAATCTGTTATTGTTAGTAGATAAGCATGCTAGATTTCAAACAATCACAGAGAAATCCATTACTCAAGAATAAGGAATACTGATATATTGCTAGGTCACATAAGCATTTAATAATAAAATCTGAGGCAAAGAAACTTTATATAGATTTCATTTGGATACTAAAAATAGACCACCATTAACTTGTCCTATGATAGGAGAAACTATACTCCATGATACAATGACTTTTCAAGGAAGTACTACAGTATTAATATTTACCTAGAATTAAGGTTACTTACCACTTTTTAAAAGAGAATTTTCTTATAAAAGTATTATGCCTGGACAAAATTAAGAAATAAATCTGATTTTTATGTTACCACATAAAAAAAGAATGCCTTTGTTTTAATCCAGCAAAGAAACAGAAATCGACACAATAATAAATCAGCTCATTTTAAAATAAAAAATTTCAAAGTAGCCAAAATAATTTTTTCGTGAGAGTTCTTACATAAAAATGGAGCGAAATTATTTTTAAAATATTTTATTTTTAAAGCTATCTATCCAGTATATTTTTTCTACCTTTAACTTGGATAAGTTTTGCATGCCAAAGGTAAAATTTATGATCACAACGTAATAAATGCATTGTTTATCTCCTATGTGTGAACATCAGCCTTTTTGAAGATGCTCATTAAGCAACATTTATAACTGAAAATAGGGAACTTTTTGTTATTTCAGAGCAACACTTTTAAAATGCTAAATTGTCACACCTCAATTCATTCTTTATACAAGTGGGGATGTTAAAAAATATATATACTTGAACTTGGTTTACCCAAACCATCAAAATGAATTCCATCTCTTGTGGTCTCCTTCCCCTACCCAATTTACTATATCCTTTCATGAAACTAATAAAAGTAGCTTTAGGGTTACCTTAAAAACAATGTAAAATAATGAAACATTTTTAACATTTTAACATCTTTGGCCCAGCCCACTATCCATCTGCCTGTAGAGGTGAAAACCATCTCATGTGTGCCCCAGCATGTGTTGTTGCACAATGCCTTGGTTATAGCACCTATCACAATATTATATTGACATTTTCATATGTCTGTCCTTTTAAGTAGGCTGAGCTCCTACTATAGTCCCCTAAACTTAGCATACGGTAAGTACTCAATAAATGCTAATTGAAAGAATGAATTCATTATAATAAAATAGTTGAATCTTAACGATCAGTCTAAGAGGGGTAAAGAAGACCCTAAACCACTGTTCCTTAAGGTGAATTCAACTTCAATTTAATCTGGCTACATTTTACCATGCAGTCTTTGGATTACTTCACATACCAACAGAAAACTACTATTTTAGAACCCCTCTTCAGAACCTGCCTGTATTACCACTGAAGGAGAGTGTTCAGATGCAACAACATATCCATTACTTGACTTACTCATTCACTCTTTAGACATTTACTGGGCACCAACTACAGGCACTGGGACTACAACCAAACTTTTCCCCACCCAGATACTATCTTCCTATTGCTTTTTCATTATAAGAATCTCTCCCAAATTTGGGGAAATAAGAAACAGTGGTACTTTTGACAGACTGTGGAATAACAAAGTTCTCAGAGAATGAACCTATCTACAGGTGTACTGACATTATTAATATTTTATGTTTTTTTCTTTGTATTGCTGTTTTAAATGTATATGTCTTATGTCCTACACTAAAAGCATCTGAAAGATTTTATGTTCCAAAGAACCTCACAATGTGGCTTTTCCACTGAAGGCAATCATTAAACATTTGTGAATGAATGCATTTTGGTGCAGGTCCCAGATTTTAAAACTGCAAAGTCAACAAATTAATAGATAAGAAGTTGGAATGTTTTTTATTCTCCCAATTTCCTTTGCTTGGTTTAGTTTGACTGCAAATATTCAAATCAAAGAACAACTACATATAGAATAAATAACACTGTGCTAGTAAAAAACATATGAAAGGGCACCAAGTTCAATATTAAGTGAAAAGAAGTGGCCAGAAGGAAAGTAACAAATATTTAGGATCGTATGAGTATTAAAAGGGGAAATGCAAAGAATATGTATTTATCATGTAAGATCCACAGATCAAATTTGCCTAAATGTAATTTATAAAGAAATTACTGATGATATAACACTATTAATTATACATAGGAACAGCAACACTGCAAAGGACAAAATACACTCAAACTGGCATTGATACAGGTGAATTTGACCTTGGTTATCTGAGAAAACTTATTATTTTTAATAAGAAACTTAAGAAGACAGTGTGAAAAGGCAATCTTGTCAAAAGGCAGTCACCAGGAGTTTTATATGAAAGAAATGCATTCTTTATTCAACAAATATTTATAAAATAGCTACAAGCTAAGATAAAAATCTTTTACAGAATCTATATGAATTGCCTTCCCAGCCAAATTAAAGTTTATTCTAAAAATGAATTTTCTAAAAAATATATATAAGTAGCAATACTAATATACTGAATTCATAAATTGTATTCTTCCAGGCATTTCAAAGCACAACCCCAATGCAAAATGCTGTAGATATACACAAAAACACAAGTATTTTGTTAAACAAGACTACAACCTTGAGTATACAGCTCAATGAACAATGGAAAAAGTGAAAAAATGTGGTTTTTTTGGGGGATAAGTACCCATCTCTCTCAAAAGGTTAAAAAGAGGCCAGACACGGTGGTTCATGCCTGTAATCCCAGCACTTTGGGAGGCTGGGGTGGATCACCTGAGGTCAGGAGTTCGAGACCAGCCTGACCAACATGAAGAAACCCTATCTCTACTAAAAATACAAAATTAGCTGGGCGTGGTAGCGTGTGCCTGTAACCCTAGCAACTCAGGAGGCTGAGGCAGGAGAATCACTTGAACCTGGGAGGCAGACATTGCAGTAAGTCGAGATTGCACCATTGCACTCCAGCCTGACAACAAGAGTGAAACTCAATCTAAAAAAAAAAAAAAAAAAGGTTAAAAAGAAAGGGTAACCTGTCAGATGGGAAGAAGATAAATCAGTTGCTTCTATAATAATTTAAGTTCTGATATCTGGGAAATCCATGTTACTAAGGCTTGACCACTCTCACCAGAATTAACTTCAAATCAGGCATTCTATAGTTAATACAGACACTCATATCCATGATATATTATTATTTCTTTTTAACATATAAGACAGACATAAATAAGTTTTCAAGCCACTGGGCCAATAGCTCATTTCACTACTTTCTTCACTAATTTAAGGACTACTGAACAACAATAGGATGTTACACTGATATATTCTCTCTCACACACACATGCATATGCACACACACACACACACACACACACACACACTCTCACACATATACCTCCACTGAGACTTTAGACTAAATATAAAATTAATCTTTAACTCCTTTATAAAACAGCTTATAATGTGTAAACATTCTACCAAAGAAACACTTTTCAATGGCAGAGACACCAAAAGAAAGATGCTACCAATAATACGGAAGAGTAACAATGATAAATGAATCTTTTACTAAATTATCTCACTGTTTTACTAAATTCAATGGAACATCACTTTAAAACAAGTGAAATTAACAGACATGTGGTATACCTAAGAGTAACTTAGGCATACAAGAAAAGATTTAATAGCAAGAGTCTACAGTTAAAACTCTTTGCAATCATTTCTATAGGTCTCTCTTTGAAGTCATATTATTACCAAAATGGATTTTAAATTGTAAAAAAGTATTTGAAAACTTAAATTTAACTAGGACCACTGTGTTAAAGCTAAAACTCAAATTCAGAATAATGTCATTGTTCACTGGTGACAAAAATAATATGAACTATCACCAGCAAAATGGTGTTTCTAAAACGAATTCTTATTAGGTAGTTCCTAGAAAATACTATTTCAATCTAAAGAGAGATGATACCATTTCTGTTCTCAGCAAGATTTTGACAAATGGATGAGCAGCCAGGTTATATTTTGATCAGTAATACAAAGAGATTATTTTAAGTATCTTAGGGAACAAATACAGGCCCCCCAAAATAATACTCAGGATCAAAAGGTTAATGTTTAAGAGTCACAATTAGTGAGCATTCAATTATTAGTGAGAATAAAAAATTTATTTAGCTTTAAAAAACAATTTGGCAAAATATATGAAGAACCTTAAAAATGTGCATACGTTTTAATCCTGTAATTCTAGTTCCAAAAATGTATTTTAAGAAACTAATTAGGGACATATACAAAGGGTTATGTAGAAGGCTATTCATCACAATGTTGCTTATGATACCAAAATTAAAAGTTCATAATAGTGGAATCAGTCAATCATGGGACATGCTCAAGCAATAGCAACTTAAAGCCATGTTTTCAATTAATACACAAAATGCTGATGATAGGCAGTATCGTCCCAATTTTGTTTTCAAATAAACCTAGATCCCATCCTCTCCTAGCTGCTTAACGACCCCACTCCTGCAATGGTCCCTTTTTCTGCATTGCCAAATATGCTGTGATATTTCCACCCTAAAATGCAAAACACCTCCATCTTCAATCCTACATTGAAGCTATATATCTCATTTTCCCTTTAGCTACACTCTTAAGAAAGAGCTGCCCTATGTCTCTATTTCTGGTTCTTCCCATTCTCTCTTCAAGCTCCTCTAATTACACTGTTGTTACTGCCCCTTCATTGAAAGCTACTCTTATCATAGTCTCTAAATCTAATAGTAAATACTAAATTCTCATCTTATCCTATCTAGGATATAACTATATTGTTTCTCTTAGTTTGAAATACTTTTTTTAGCGCTCAGGACTCAATTTTCCTCACTGGTTGCTGCTTCTTAACCTCCTGCGCTACATTCTCCTCCTCTTTCTGACTTTTAAACACTGGAGGTGCCCTAAAGCTTAGCTCTCACCTTTCTATCTAGACTATCTTGATACAAAAATAAAACTAAGCAAATATAGGAATTATGGATAAGACAAAATTTAAGTATTACAAACCTTGACAATGTAAAAAACTAACAGAATAATTATCAGACATCAGGAGATGGGAAAATGTGAGTATTAACTCCTTTAATAATAGGAAACCTAAAAAAATAATTTTCTAGCTTCTTCATGTTTTTCACATATATAGTTAATGTTAGAGAGGTCTTTTAAGAAACAATTCCTTATGATATACATACATACATAAATTCTAATGCTCAGCAATCAATTTTTCTTCTAAGTTAATTGTAATGCTTTTATTAAAAATGGCATGTGTACTAGTAAGAAGTCAATCACAAAAACCATTCTAGCTATTTTAAGCAGAAGACAATCAGGAAAGGCCTTGTTTGAGTCTCCAAGAATGATATCTAGAACACGCTGAAACTAGTCTTTGTCCAAAGCCTGGCCCTAGAAACATATTTCATTAGCTGTAATTCAGGGATTACAGAATCAAGTTGTCCGTTCCTTCCAAGCCAGCAAAATGGATGATTTGAGTAATACCACCTCTCTTTCCATTTAACTCAGTACCACATCCCAAAATTAAAGTGCTCAGGCAAATTGCCCACCCTCAAAAAACAAAGAAACAAACAAACACAAGCAAAAAATTAGTCAGGTGTGGTGGCATGGACCTATGGTCCCAGCTACTCTAGAGGCTGAGGTGGGAGGATCACCTGAGCCCAGAAGGTCAAGGCTTCATGTGCCATGATCATGCTACTGCACTCCAGCCTGGGTGACAGAGTGAGACCCTGTCTTGAAGAAAAACAAAACAAAACAAAAAACAATAAACAAAACAATTAAAGTGAATCTGATTTACAAGAAAGAGTAAATTTGGTTGGTGAAGGCTAAGATCATATGCAGAATTCTAGTTGCAAAGAAAATTATATTGTAGTTTTTAGCTCTCTAAATTTTACAGAAAATATATACATATGAAATATATCTTCAAAATGTATGTCAAATTAGTCTCTTTCTCTCTGTGTTCACTGTTACCACCTAATCCAAACCACCATCATCTCTCACCTGGACTGCTGTCAGCCTCCTGTCTCCCTGTGACCACTGTTACCTGAGCAGTGGCTTTTCACTGTTCAGTGAATAAAATCCAAACACCTTATCATAGGATATGTCTTTTTTTCTATCTCCTCTGACTTCATCTCTTAACTGTCTCTTTGTTGATCATCATATGCTCCCGCCACAGTAGTTGTGTTTCTGCTCTTCAACACATCATACACATTCTCTCCCTAGGGCCTTTACGTTTGCTGCTCCTTTAGTATAGAAACATATAAGGTTTGCTCCTGCATTTTCTTCGTGTCTTTGTTCAAATGTCACCTAAGCTCAGACACATTCCCGTGCTAACCTATCTAAAATAGCATTAACCCTGATAACTCCTATGTTTACCTTACTCTATATCATTAAATATTATGTAAATCAAAATTACAATGAGATACCACTATACCCTCACCAGAATGACTAAAACTTAAGAGACTAACCAAAACAATCTTAAAAAAGGAGGACTAAATTGGAGAATTTACCCTAACTGACTGGAACACTAACTGTAAAGCGACAGTAATCAAGATGGTGTGGTACTGGCATAAAAGTTGACAAGAGTGATGCATGGAATAGAATATAAAGCCCCAAAACAGACCCATCCTTACACAATCATTTGATTTTCATTAAAAGAGCCAAAGTAGTTTAATGAGGAAAGAAAAATCTTTTCATAAAATTATGCTGGGATATCTAAATCCATATTTTTAAAAGTTAGCTTCAATCCCTATCTTACACTATACACAAAAATTAATTCAAGATTAAAGAGAAATCTAAATGAAACAGCAAGCTTTAGAGGAAAATAAAGGAGAATACCTTCATAACCTAAAGGCAAGCAAAAATTTCTCAGATGAGTCACAGAAAGCAACAACCATAAGAAAAAAAATTAATACATTAGGCTTCATTAAAATTAGAAACATTGTTCATCAAAAGGTATTATTATGAAAGTTAAGATGCAAACCACAGAAAAAAGAAACCTCTGACAAAGGACCGGTATCCAGTATATATAAAGAACTACAACTCAATAATAAAAAGACAACCCAATTTTTTTTAAAAGGGCAAAATATTTAAAAAAATACTTCACAAAAAGGGATACCAATGTCCAAGAAACACATGAAAACAGCAGACTGGCAATTTCCTAAAAAGTCAAACATACACCTATCAGATAATCTCATCATTATACTCCCATGAATTCCTCCAAGAGAAATGAAAGCATGTGTCCATACAAAGCAAGTATTCACATCAGCTTTATTTATAATAACTAAAAAATGGAAGTAACCCAATATTCATCAGTAGATGAACAGATAAACATTGTGGGATAATGAAATATCTCAATGAAAAGGAATTAACTACTGATATAACATAATATGAAGAAATATTAAATTATGTGGAGTGAAAAAACATACATACTATATGATTCCATTTATATAAAATTCTGGAAAATGCAAACAAATCTACAGTAACAGAAGGTAGATCAGTAATTGATAAAGGTAGGTGGGATAGAGGAATTATAAATAGGCATGAGGAAACTTCTGGAGTGACATACATGTTCACCATCTTGATTATGCTGATGGTTTTATGAGTATGTATGTATTAAAATTTATCAAATGGTACATTTTAAGTATATACAGTTTATTGTAGATCAATTATATTTTAATTTAAAATATCACCTAAAGAAAATAAAAGGAATAATGCCTACTTACAATTTATGGTCTATATATTTAAGAACTTTGTAACTTCACTACACATTACATTTATTCTTTACTTCTTCCTTACTACAGTTATTTTAAGTATAATAGGAATAGATTAATAATTTAGTGGGTTGTTAAAAAAACTAAAATATTACTTTCTGAAACTGCTGCTACATGCCCCATATTTAAGATGTTAGACTTAACAGCATTAATTCATTAGTGATACTCTAAGAGGTAAATATCAGTTAATTTCATAAAAGTTTAGTAAGTAAAATAATTCTCATATAAAATAATATATATCTGATTTCTAATTAGGCAGTTTATCAATGATTTTCAACCAATAACGGTCAAACTATACTTCAGAATCTTGGATTTTTGTGTAGGGTTTCCACCTCTCCATTACAAGATATAATGTTCCCATGCCTCCATATTAGACTATACTTTCTAAAACTCATATGCACTACTGAAGGAAAACAATTTCTTGCCAAAAGTTTTCTGGTTTTTTACCATCCTAACTCTAAAATTTTACAAAGTACTGTAAGAAAATGCTTTTAATGATAACATATTATATCACCAATGTTTTAAAAATAAAAACACACAAAATAATTTAAACTTATATATTACCTGGCCACATCCAGGCGCAGTGCATAGAAAGGGTTTGTCATCACTCATATTCCACAGGTCCTTGTATTGCCTATAATCAAACAGGAAAAATTTTACAGTACATATTTTTAAATAAAGAATAATTTAAAATATAAATCTCAAGATTTTCCATAAGCTTATTAACTTTTCTATTGAAATGGAAAATGAAACACTTTTCTGACATTTTAATTCTACCTTCCACTTTCTTATTATGAGAGTACACAAAATATACGTAACATGCAGATTTTGCACTACAGGAAAAAGATTAGGAACACTGCTCTGTCAGGCTCTTTCTGCTCAACAGTGTAAAAGTACTTATAGTGAAATGAACAAATTTCATTTATTCAAGAAAATTGAATGAGCAAATACTATGCAGTCTTCCAAGGATCATACTGTACTATTATGAAAATAAGGTGGCAAAATTTCTATCTCCAGCCCTAAATTCTAGTGGAATATTTTTATCTATTGGCTAAGCACTTCTACCTAAATATGCTAACAAAACATCAATATGTCTAAAAACAAACTCACTCTTAGATCCCTTCTTAAATTTATACCTTTCCTATAGTGGAAGCACTATGGAAGACTTGGAGAAATTCAAAAATAAAAGAGAAATGGATCCCAGGTTCAGGGACTCTCTCCTCCCAGCAAAGAAGATAAGGTAGTATCAACATAACAAAATCTCTATCTCTAACTCTGATCTCTTTCTAAATCCTAATTTCCAACTCTTTGGTGGTGGCATACTGAGGATCATAACTTAATCTTCTAAGTCCAAGTTCAAAAGTCTTTTCAATATTTTATGCTGTTTCCTTGTAATGTATCAAAAATTTTGTCAAAGATTTGATATACCTCATTTTTAGGAAACCCACGCTGGTTCACAGTAGTCACTGCTTCATGTTTTAGGCATGTATGGAATGATCACTGAGAATACAAATGGTTCCCAAGAAGTCACCAATATTAATCTTACATATAAAATTAGTGAACTTCATGAACAAAATTTTCACTGCTTTATTCAAAATGTTTATTGCTAAAATTGTCAAAAAGCCTATAGACAACTTGATACTGCATTGGTGGGTGCAAGTATGACACTTGGGGAAACACTGGTC
Organism: Cacajao melanocephalus; assembly: GCA_963573385.1. NCBI lineage: Eukaryota > Metazoa > Chordata > Mammalia > Primates > Pitheciidae > Cacajao > Cacajao melanocephalus. The sequence continues at coordinate 16,672 of CAUYLG010010976.1, read as the reverse complement.
TAGACTTCTGGTTTCTGGTCCAACACATAAAGAGCTTAAAAGTCATTCCTATTCTCTTAATGAGAAATAAGCTAAACAAATGGAAAATTATCAACTCTTCTTACATCCATCAGAGAATTGAGGTCAAAGGGCAAACTGCTGCTCTGAAAAGTTGAGAGGGAGGCAGATACTAAGAATCACAGTATACTAGTAGCAAATGCCGGCTGGTGGTACTAGTACCAGGCAGAATCAAAAAAAGCAGAGACAAGCCATTCCCTTGTACCCTCTACAAATTTTTGACTTACACAATTTGTAAGCATTATAAACTATTTTACAACTAAATTTGGAACATCTCCTCATGATATCTGGGATTTATCTAAATAACATATTATCCTTCTAGTGCCTTTTAAATGTTTACAAACTAAGGAATACTGGTATTAAATTTTTAAGAGCAAAGTATTCTAACAAGATTGGCTGTAACTGACCACTAGTAAAACTTACATAAATAATGAGTGAGGAGAACAGTATAGACCCACAGTTCTCAAACAGAATCCTCTAAAAATTTAGGCTCCCAAAGAACTTTTTTGCTTATGTACTATCAAAAATAACCGCATCAAAAATTAAAACTGAGAAATTCTAAAAATATTAATTTGCTAATTTAAAAATAATGAACTCATTGTATGTTAACATATATTTTTTAAAACTAAACATATTTTCAAAACAAAAAATTTAGTGAGAAGGGCATTATTTCCCATTTTTTGCAAATCTTTAAAGTCTGGCTTAACAGAGCAATACAGCTAAATTCTCATATGTGCTTCTGGTATTTAACTTGTTGTGATATCATCATGTATCTTCCAGAAAATGGCATCATATCCTTGTGAGATAATGAGAATTTAAAAAAGGTAAATATTTTAGAATTATTACAAACATGTTTTTGACTTCACAGGCCCCTCTCACATTATGAGAATTCCTGGTACAGACATACCTCATTTTATTGTGCTTAGCTTTATTGTACTGTGCAGATGCTAGTCTTAAAAATACACTTAAATCTCAGGGGGAAAGCAGATACTGAAGATTTTTTCAGACACTCTTTATCAGATTAAGAAAGCTCCTGAGAGTTTTAATAATGAGTAGACATTGAGATTTATCAAATCCATTTTCTGCATCTATTCAGGGATTTTTTTTTCTCTTATTGTTTTAATGTGGTATATCACACTGAATGATTTTTAATTGACAAACCAATTAGAATTTCTGAAATAAATCCTCCCTTTTGCTAAGATGTTTACATCTATGTCATGAGAAATAATCTTTCTAGGTATCTAGGTTACAGTGGCTTTCTAAGAAGAGTTAGGTCATGTTAATTCTTTTCTATTCTCCAGAAAAATATACATAAGATAGGTACTAATTCTTCCTTAAATGTTGGAAGAATTTACCAGTGAAGCTATCTGAGCCTGAAGCTTTCTCTTCTGGGTGGTTTTAAATCATGAATTCAGTATCTTTAAATAAAAAAATTCAGTATCTTTAAATTACTGTATCAATTTTGTTCTTCAGGCAGGTGCAGGGGCTCATGCCTGTAATCCCAGCACTCTGGGAGGCTAAGGCAGGTAGATTACTTAAGGTCAGAAGTTTCAGCCTGGTCAACATGGTGAAACTCTGTTGACCATAAATATTCAAAAATTAGCTGGGTGTGGTGGCACATGCCTGTAGTCCCAGCTACTTGGGGGAGGCTGAGGCATGAGAATCACTTGAACCTGAGGAGGTGGAAGGAGGCTGCAGTGAGCTGAGACTGCATCAGTGCACTTCCTGACAGTGACTGCACCACTGCACTTCATGACAGAGCCTCTGCTGCAAAAAGAAAAAGAAAAAAAAAATCCCAGTGGCTTTTATGTATGTGTGGAAACTGATTCGAAAATTTGTAACAAAATGTAAAAGACAACAAATAAACAAGGGAATCCCGAAGAATAGTAATTAAGCTAGAGGACTTTTATATCAGACCTCATGACCCATTATAAAATTATAATAATTAAGACAGTGTGGTATCAGTCCAATGATAAACACATAAAGAAACAGAAAGGACTCCAGAAATGGAACCACACGTAAGGTTACCTGATTTGTATAAATGCTCAACTGCAGTTAAGTGAAAAAAGGATAGTCTTTTCAATAATTTGTTCTAGAAATTTTATACAGGAAGAGTACTTGACTCAACTAATAATAATTATGTAATATTCCCTCGACAACACTAGCTTATCAGTGTTTTAGATCAATGTTTCCCAAAGTGTGCTAGCTATTATAGAAAAAAGGCTTAGCTAAATAAATTTGGGAAATGTTGACTGTGTAGGCTTCATTTTACAGGACTTTTCAGAGCCTTAATATTATGTCAATTAAGGAATCATAACTTTTAAAAATACTCCATGAATTCTATCTCACATTATAATAAAAATTAAGTCACAGCAGATCATAAACCTAAATGTAAAAGGCAAAGTGCAAATTTCTAGAAGAAAAATATGAAACCATCTTTATGATTTTGGAGTAGGTAAAGGAGATAAAAGGTCTGTAAAAGAAAAGATTGATAAAACAGATTTTACTCTATATAGTACATTTCATTCTATTTAAATTATACCTCAATAAAAAGCAAAAAAGAAGCAAATAGTTTATCTAACCTAATACTAGGAAAAAAAGACAAAAATTATACAAGTAACTACATCCAGATACAGTGTGTTCTCGGAAACCTTAGAGAAGCCTTGAGAAGGACACATACTACTAAAAAAAAATTAAAAATAAAAGAATATGTACAGTCAGCCCTCTGTATCCACGAGTTCTGCATCCATGGATTCAATCAATCTTGGATTGAAAATATGTGGGAAAAAAACTGCATCTGTACTAAACATGTACAGACTTTTCTTGTCATTATTACCTAAACAATACAGTATAACAACTATTCACATGGCATATGCATTGTACTAGGTATTATAAGTAATCTAGAGATGATTTAAAGTATACGGGAGGATGTGCATAGGTGATATATAAATACTACACCATTTTATCTAAGAAACTGGAGCATCCTCAGATTTTGGTATCTTTAGGAGGTACTAGATCCAATCACTCACAGATATTGAGGAACAACTGTATACCTAAAAAGTGACTGATTTTCACAGGAATCTAAGTAGAGGTGAAGTAAGAGATTGAAAGCAAGCCTAGCATACAGCAAACCAGTAATGGCTTGACAGACAAGTCATACAACCCAACAACTAAGAAACTGCCCTCATCTGAAAACTGGTAAACAACAACAAAAAGATCAGAATGTTTATTCTGCCTTTTGTGCATAAAATGTATTTCCAGTAACCAAACAGTTGATGAAGGAAAAGTCCTTTATAGAATTTCAACAAGTGCAAAATAATAAAATAATTAGAATATTGCCACTTTAGCTAGGTGCAGTGGCTCAAGACTATAATCCCAGCACTTTGTGAGGCTGAGGTTGGAGGATGGCTTGAGCCCAGGAGTACAACATTAGCCTGGGAAAGATGGCGTGACTCCGTCTCTACAAAAAATTTAAAACAGTCACTCGTGGCAGCACCGTGGCAGTGCACGCCTGTAGTCCCAGCTACCCTGGGAGGCAGAGGCAGGAAGATCCCTTGAGCCCAGGAGGTCCAGGCTGCAATAAGCTGTGATCGTTCCACTGCAGTCCAGCCTGGGTGACAGAATGAGACCTGTCTCTTAACAGGAAAAAAAAAAAAAAGCAGAAATCTGAAACGGTCCCTGAGCTGGGGGCTGCTGTGGCAGCGAACACCAGAGGACCCACCCATTCTCTGCACAGGCCCATTTGCAGCCCCCCTGAAGAGTGATTCCTCTGTGTCCTCTTGTTGGGTCTATGCAGGAAAAGAAAAAATGTGAGATCCCAGGATACAGATCCTGGAGTCAGAGATCCCATCTGCCTACCAGCCCAAGGGGCTGTGGAGAGCTGATGGCTCTCTGAGTCCCTCGAGGCTGCCTCAGGACTACTGAGGGGAAAACGAGATTGAGGACACCAGCAACGGGAAACAATTGGCCAGAGTTGTCCCAAGATGCTGCAATCAGTCAATGAAGTAAGAACAAAAGCACTGCCATTTGGTCACAAAGGCAGAGCTGGGAGGTTCTCATAACCAAATCTCCATGACCTCCATCTCAACAAAAAACTTTAAAAAAAATTAACATGGCATAGCAGCACATTCCTGTGGTCCCAGCTACTGAGGAGGCTGAGGTAGGAGGATCCTTTGAACCCAAGAGGTCGAGATTGCAGTAGGCAGTGATTGTGCTGTGCCACTGCACTCCAGCCTGGGCAAGAGTGATATCCTGTCTCCAAAAAAAAGAAACACAGAAGAAAGAATGAGGAGAGGGAAGGGAGGAAGAGATGTAACAGGAAGAGGAGGAGCATAGGAGGAAGGAGGGGGAAGGAAGGAAGGAAGAGGGAACAAGGGAGAGAGAGAGAAGAGAGGAAGGAAGGAGGAGGGAGGGAGGAAAAAGTGGGAAGAAAGTAGAAGGGAAGAAAGAAGAAAGGGAGGGAGGAAGGAGAAAGGAGGAGACAAAGGAGGAGGAATAAGAAGAGGAAGGGGAAGAACACCCCCACTTTAATCCCTAGTAAAATAATGCATCTAGGCAACTATCATCAATGTCTGAATTTTAAAACCATTAGGAGAAGAGGTGACAGAAACTTTATAATGGCTGGACCAGGCTGACAGCATCTGAATTCATAGGTTAGTCTTAAATTAACACCAAAGGTTTGGGGGCAGGATGCGCCAAAAAATAAAAATTAAAAAAAAAAAAATCAAAATTCAATCTAATCAAGCCTCCCTAACTCCAACTACAAGGAAATTCAGGAGACAGGAAAACAAGTTAAACACCACCACCAGGAGGCAATCATCCAAATCCAATATAGATATTTTCAATTTATAATGGGTTTACTGGGACATAACCCTATCATGAATTGAGCAGTATACTGATTGTATTGCTTTCCCACCATTGTAAAGTCAAAAAATCCCAAGATGAATCACTGTAAGTTAGAACAAATGACCTGGCCTCTTCAACAAGTAAATGTCACGGAGATTTTAAAAAGAGCAAAGGAAGAGGGTTACTGTTTTCCACTAGAAGAAATTTAATAAACATGCAACCAAATTAAGGACCTTTTTGGATCCTGATTCAAACAAAACAACTGCAAAAAGACATCTTTGAGTCAGGATTACTTTCCTACTTTTAAATTTTGACTTAAAAGTTCTCAATTAATTATCCCTTCCATCAACTTGTTTTCGTTCTAGAAATTATACATAGCAAATATATTTGACTCAACTAATAATTCTGTAAAACTGTCTTTTTCAGATAGTAGCTTGTTAACCCTTCACAGCAATGTTTCCCAAAACATTTCAACAGGGAAGTCAGTAGACACTACAGAAAAAAAAAGGTGTGGCCAAACACATCTGGGAAATGCTGAATATACATTTCCTTTTTTTTTTTTTCGCAGGACTGTCAGAGCCTTTAATATACTAATGTAAAATGACTAGGAGAGCACCCAGAGTATGGCATTTTTGCCATCACTATTTGCTATTTGAATACTTTTTCACAGAACATCTCATGGGGCTAATAAAACTCATTTTAGAGGAAATCAAAACCTTAAAACATGTTTGCATCTGTCATACCTAAGTGTATTTTGATACTTTTAATTTGATCATTTAAAAATACAACAGGAGTATCAGGTTAAGTGACTTGTTATTTATGGAAAAAAAAACACCTCAAATACTTACCTAATAGAAACAAGCTATAAAGATTTTTATAACCCAAAATGTAAAAAATGGCTAAAAATAACAATAATGCACACATACCTGGCAGAATTCACATGTAACTTGAATTTCATAAGTTGAATAACTTATCACATTCTTTTTCTCATGGCAAGAATACTGAAAAACAAAGTGGTTTCACACTGTTAAAAATAGTTCTGAAACACTTCTTAAAACACAGTAGAAAATAAAGTGCTCAAATTACTCTCTGTAATGCTGTCACCCCAAAACTAGTCACTATTAAGAATTTTTATAATAGAGTACTGATCTTGAAATATCAACACACCTACACAAATGTGCTAAACATAGGTATTAATATAATCCAACTCCACCAAAGGGATTAAAAGAGGAAGAAACATTTAATTCAGCCCTTATGGCTGTGATTGAAGGGCAGCCATTAAAAGAGTAAAAGGTCCTTACTTTGAACACTGATGAGAATGATGAAACCTAGTAATTCCCTATTTCTCTTCAGAAAGCTTTTAATTTTAAAAAACATACTTATTGGTGTTCAGCTTCTCAGCCTAATTCATCAAAATTTATTTGTCCCACAATGTAGCTCATCTATATAGACAGCTCCCATTTGTATCTTAAGGACAAGTAATGACTCATTTTTAAACTCCACCAATAGCTTCACCTTATGGTCACTGAAATCTCATCCAGTGGTAAATAAGAGTATGGTTATCCAAATAAGCAAATGGTGCATAAAGGAAAATTGCATTTTTCATAATTTTGTTCATAAATGAAGTTTCAAGAATATCATGTTCAGAAAAATTTGAAAGAAACATTTAATTCAGCCCTTATGGCTATGGTTGAAGGGAGGTTTTGTTGAACTATAGATTGTTGGAGAAGACAATGACTGCACATACAGAACTGTTAATATATTACATTACTCTCTGGCAAGTATCTACAAACTATACTGGTAGGAAAGTCACTGCTATGCAAAACATCCAGAAGAGTTCCAAGTAAAATTTTTTAAAGGTTGGTTTCTTTGATTTCTCTTAACTCAACATTTCTTTATCTTCTTTGCTCTTGAGTTTCCATTTTGTACTTGGCAGTAATATTTCTTGCTAGATGCTGGAGATGTACTGGCAAATCAAGATAGGTACCTGCCTTCATGAAGTTTCCAAGACAGTGATGGGGCTCACATTAACTAATAAAGCATCCAACTCAGAGCTCCTTTTCTTACAACCTCAAATTAAGAATCAAAACTATCACTGAATGCCATAAATACAAATCTGATTATCCACTTAGATCTGAATCCTTTAGACTCAACCTTTAAGGTATACCTTGAGAGATACAAATTTAGCTGCCATTTGTATCTAATCTTACCTTCAAGTGCTACTTCCAGTACACCATGGCCCATTTAACAGTATCAAACTGTCCGCCATTCTCTGAAAAATCACCCTCAGTTGCATATTATTTTAGCTCTCCCTAAAATATACCCTCCCAAATAAATGTTTGCCTTCTTTGATATTATATTGTCAAGGCCCAGTTCAAATAACACTCTATTTGTGATACCTTCCCCATAATCCAGATTGAAAATTTCTTCTACAAGCTGTGCTGTTTATGCTTGCTTACAGTATCCACATTATGTTACTCTGTGATGTAATCTATTATATAATCTGTGTGCTTCTGCCACCCCATTCTACTGCCTACTACTTCTTGAAGAAATATAACATAGCTAAAGGAGTATAAGCTTTTGAGTCAGAATTGGCTCCAAAACCTGGTTTTGCCACTCGTAAGTTATACAATATTGTGCAAGGCTCTAAACAACTTTGCATTTCAGTTTCCTCAACTATAATACAAGGGTAGTATCACCTACATCACAGTTGTTGTAAAGCATTTTAAAATAGTGTATGTAAAGTATATGGCACAATGCTTGGCACATGAGGACTGGATAAAATGGCAGGTGCAGTTCTATTATTTCTACTATTAAAATTATAAGGCTGTTTCTATTCATCCTTATATTTGCACAGTATCTTACTTGCTAACAGCAGGCACAGAGTGATTGTTAAATTGTTAAAATAAATTATATCAGTTGGATACATTTGAAAAAATTAAAAAAGAAACTGTAAATTGTAAAATGTGTAAGTCCACATTTACTTCACATGGAAGTAGTCACTCTGTATCTTGGAGAGGCTACCAACCTCTATGCTCCAAGGTTTTAAAGAAATAGATGGCCGGGCTCAGAGGCTCACATCTGCAATCCCAAACATTTTGGGAGGCTGAGGCGGACGAATCACCTGAGGTCAAGAGTTTGAGAGCAGTCTGACTAACATGGTGAAACCCCGTTTCTACTAAAAATACAAAAATTAGCTAGGTGTGGTGATGCATGCTTGTCATCTCAGCTACTCGGGAGGCTGAGGTAGAAGAATTGCTTGAACCCAGGAGGCAGAGGTTGCAGTGAGCTGAGATAGTGCCACTGCACTCCAGCCTGGATGACAGAGTGAGACTCCGTCTCAAAAAAACAAACAAACAAACAAACAAAACAAACAAAGAAATAGATAACACCAAATATCTCTACCTCTTTAATTGGGAAAGTATAAATAGATGACTTTTATTAAAGATACAGACCAGTAAATTTGGGTAACCTAAAGTTCAAATATTACGAAGAATCTAAAACACAACCTTCCCATTTCTCAGCAAATTGTAAATACTTCCTTTCCAATTCTTCAACTGGTGAAGAAATCTTAAGCAAATTGCTGAAATATACTCACTCATGAACATAAAGTAAAATGAAAGTTAAGGTAAAATGCCCAAGTTAAGCTAAAATTAAAGTGCCATACCAATGTGCGTAAAAAGCAAAATAATACAACCCCCCCTCTTTGAGAAAAAAACAACAAACGACATCAAGAAATCAAGAATAAATTTATTAAGTAACAATCTTTAATTTCATGGGTAACTATGAAGCAGTCACTGTACAAATACACGTAAGAAAAAATATCTTCATTCTGGAATGTTTAAAATGCCTTGTGGGTTTAAAAAAAAATAGCTAGACTAAAATGCCAAAGATTAAAAGTCCCAAATTAAAAGTCCATGCATCTTGGTTATGCTCTTCTTTTACTAACAACTTGGTTCAAAGTGACAACAGCATTGTTAAGTGAATAAAGAGGTTTTCTTGAAAACTACTCATACTAGAACAATGGATGAATCTTAAAATAATCATGCCAAGGGAAAGGAGACAGTCTAAGAAATCATATTGTATGATTCCATTTATATAAAATTCTAGAAAATGATAACTATAGCAATAAAAAGCGGATCACTGGTTGACAAAGGACAGGAGTAGAAGGAATAAGAGGGAAGAACTACAAAGGGGCATATGAAAACTTTTGAGGGATGACAAATTTATCATCTTGATTGTGGTGATGGTTTTATGGGTGTACACATATAGTCAAAACTTAACAAGCTGTATACTTTGAATATGTATAATTTATTATAGGTCAAATATATCTCAAAAAGCTGTTTTTAAAAGGGTATCTTGAACTGTTTTAAAAATATATAAATCTTGGCCAAGGTGCAATGGCTCACACCTGTAATGATAGCACTTCAGGGTGCCAAGACTCAGAGGCTAAGAGTTTGAGACCATCCTGAGCAACATAGTAAGGCTTTGTCTTTATTAAAACAAAACACTTAAAAATTAGCCAGGCATGGTGGTATGTGCCTCTAGTCCTAGCTACTCAGGAGGCTGAGGCAGGAGGATCCCTTGAGCTTAGGATTTTGAGACTGCAGTGACCTATGTTCTTGGCACTACACTCCAGTCTGGGGGACAGAGCAAGACCCTATCTCAGACACACACACACACACACACACACACAAATATCCTTAAAATATGAACTTCATGATTTATGAAATAACCTTCCTGCCATAGCTGCATGAAGTCAAAGACCAGGGCTAATGACCATTTAACCAACCATAAATTCATAAATGCTATCCATTAATTACTTAAGTCAGTGAAATTCACTTTTTTTCCCCTCCTATCCCACCATGGGCTGGATTCTTCACTTCACGTCCTATACAAACTCAGCATAATTTCCAGGTTTGAAATGGCAACTTTCTCTCTATCTCCTATGTGCAGGGGCTTAATAAAGTGCCTCTGGCACTTTACTTATCCAATTTGATTATCCACTTTCATTATCCAAATTAAATACAACATGAAGCTTTAACACTTAAAAATTTCACCTTGGTATGTGGTTCTTGTAGAACCAATACAGAACTATAAACATATTTTTCAAACATGAATCTACAAAAATCTTAATATGTATGCTATCTACATGTGTTACTTCAGAAAGAAATAAATATTCTTCCATATGAACTATTTTCTCAAACTTCAAATGGAAAATATGACCAAAAACTGAAAACAGCTCTAGGGTAAAGAGTACTAACAAGTGCTCCCAAGATTAGAGAAAAGAGAACAGAAAAATAGGGAAGAGTAAATCCCTGAAAATTCTAAAAAAGAAAAAAAAATCTACAAAATATATTGAGGTCATCGACAGTCATTTTAATATGGGCATAAGAGCATCCTATGAACTGAGAACACTTGCTTGATGTTCTGCTGCAGAACTTAGATCGGTACAAAAGTGAAGGCTTCCTCTTTCCAGTTTTCTTTTTCCATTTTTTTTTATTTTTGAGACGGTGTCTCACTTTTGTCGCCCAGGATGGAGTGCAACGGTGAGATCTTGGCTCACTGCAAACTCCACCTCCCGGGTTCAAGCAATTATCTCACCTCATCCTTTTAAGTAGCTGGGATTATAAGTGTGTGCCACCACGCCCAGCTAATTTTTGTATTTTTAGTAGAGATGGGGTTTTACCACATTGGCCAGGCTGGTCTCGAACTCCTGAGTTCAGGTGATCTGCCCTCTTTGGCCTCCCAAAGTGCTGTAATTATAGGCGTAAGCCACTGTGCCTGGCCCTCCTTCCAGTTTTCTAAGATAGTTTCACATAGAAACATGTGTATGTTCCTCATATTTTCTCTATTTCTATAAAACATGTTATTTTATAACATTTAAATTCTACTTTCAATTTTGTTTGTTTCAACATAGAGCAATTTCTACTATTAGGTATCCCGTATAAATAATGACCAATCTTACATAATTCTAAAAAACCCTAAAGCTGCAGAGAGAGAGAGAGAGAGAGGCTGTGTGTGTGTGTATTTTAAGAGATGGAATCTTGCTCTAACACACAGGCTGGAGTGCAGCGGCATGATCATAGCTCACTGCGTCCTCGAAATCCTGGGCTCAAGCGATCTTCCTGCCTCAGCCTCTGAAGTAACTGGGATTACAGGCAATGCTACCATGCCTGGCTAAAAGCTGAAGTTTTCATTGGCGTTCAGAAGATCACTTGTTATGTCCCGATAATATAAACTAAACGACACCTAATGAACTAAGGCATTGTAAAGAACTTTAAATCTCCTCCAAGAATAGAGCAGAGCAAAAAGAAGAAAATAAAAGTCACCCTGAATACCACTATTCAGAGGTAACTACTGTTAATATTCCAGAGTACATAGTCTAGTCTTGCCAATGTATTGTGATGCATAACTTTAAAAATATGACACTATGACAATGAAAAGAAGAGAAATATATAAATAGTATTACAGTTTCTTCTAAAATGCAATTATCTAAATTCTGCCACATAAATTAAATAGTAATGTCATTAAATAGTAGATGTCATTTTTAATGGCTACATAGTACTCCATCATATAATTATTAATGGGCTTTATAATCAGTGAATATCTTTGGGACAAATCTTTGTGCAATATCTGTAATAATTTCGACAGGATAAATTTCTGGAAGTGAAACTGCTATATCAAAGTAAAGGCATATTTTTAAGGCTTTTGATTTATATTGCAAAACTGACCTCCAAATATACAGTATTGATTTCTGCTTTACCAGTAGAGAAAGATCTCATTTCTCAATACCAACACCAACAGTGGATATTATTTTTTAACATTTTTGTCATATTAATAAAAAAAACTAATTTTAAAGTTGCATAGCTTGACCCAGTAATGAGGTTGAACTTTTTCATATAATGGTCACTTGTAGTTCTATGTAAAATGCCTCCTCTGCCCAGCCTCCAATTTTTTTTTTTTTTCAAGATGAAGTCTTGCTGTGTCACTCAGGCTGGAGTACAGTGGCATGACCATGATTCACTACAGGCTCTACTTCTCAGGCTTGAGCAATTCTCCTACCTCAGCCTCACGAGTAGCTGGAAACACAGGTGTACACCACCATCTCTAGCCAATTTTTACATTTTTTTTGTAGAGACAGGATGTCCCTATGTTAACCAGGCTGATCTCGAACTCCTAGGCTCAAGCCATTCTCCTGCCTCAGCCTCTCCAAGTGCTAGGATTATAGGCATGAGGCCTATAATCCTGCATCTGACTCTGTTTATTTTTTAAAAATAAAATGTTAGTTAAAATTTTCTCACTTGAATATAGAGTACAGGCTTTTTCTTATGACATGGATTTCTGATCAGGTACCTCGTTGTGTTCCTAATATATTCCTAAATATTCATTTTGCAAATGAGGAGACTGAGGTCTGAAAGGGTAAATGACTTATCCAAGGTCAAAAATGGGACAAAAATATTTCTCCTGCTATATTCTGCCTACCAGCTGTTATATCTTGCTATTTTACACCTAATAACTATATAGAAATTTTATGTAAACCACTTTTAATAGTACAGAGAGGCTTTTAGAATTTCTAGAGTTATTAGACCCATTATCAAATGGAATCATGTATTATAAAATGCCAATAAGAAAGAATAAACATTTGAAGAAAAGATGAATAGAAGAAAATGGGAGAAATTAACTGGCAAAACGTATCTTACAACTTAAAATTTACATAAAAGTTAAGCCGCCAGAGAAAACAAATATAGTGTCTGCACTGGAGGTAGCTCAGGAGGTAGCTCAATCAGGCTACCTGAGGGCAGCCCACTGCAGAGTGTCTGAGTTTGAGCAGAGTGAAAAGATGTCCACTGGGAGATAGATGAGTTAAGTACTGGGCTGGGAAGGAGGTGGTCAGCCCTGCATTTAATGTTGGAGTCTCAGATGGGTTGGGTAAAAGGCCTCCATGTGGAGGGAAGGCAGCCTGATGTGAGCTGTCAATGCCCAAGTGGGCTAAGGAGGCATCCACATGAGGTAAAGGATAGGAATGGCATTAGTCCAGCATAGGGTGTCAGGACCCAAACAGGAAGACATTTACTTGATGGGAAGGAAAGGAGAGTGCCTCGTGGCACCAAGCAATTCATTATGTAAATACATGGATATTGATCAAATAAGTAAATATATCAAGGATGTGGTAGGTACAAGTGAATTCATACTACAGATGAAGGGAATTATAGAATGAATGTTGGTATCAGATGACATCTGGAGATACTGGTGGTGACTTATGGCTCTCAATATAAAGATACAGAAACATAGATGTTAACGTATATATGTATGCATATATGTTCATGTATGTCCCTAGCTGTGTCCACCGAGAGAGCCTGGCAACACTGAAACCTCATTAGCAATAAACACACTTAGTATCCAGACTTCGGTGTGTGACAGAGGTTGAATACGTGTTCCCGCCAAATCTCATGTTGAGTTGTAATCTTCAATGTTGGAGGTAAGGCCTGGTAAGAGGTGTTGAGGCAGATCCCTCATGGCTCAGTGCTGTCCTATCAATAGTAAATGAGTACTCAGGAGATCTGATTTTTTTAAAAGTGTGTGCCCCCTGCAACTCTCTCTTGCTCTTGCTCTCATTATGGTATATATCTGCTCCTGCTTTGCCTTTTGCCATGAGTAAAAGCTCCCTGAGGCTTCCCAGAAGCTGAGCAGATGCCAGTGCCATGCTTGTAGAGCCTGTGGAAGCAGGAGCCATTTAAACCTCTTAATAAATTACCCAGTCTCAGGTATTTGTTTATAGCAATAAAAGAATGGCCTAATACAGTGTGTAAATACCGTTCTCCACTAAAAAGGACCTGGGCTCCTTGAAGAACTGGCTGATTCCAATTCAGCAGTACAGGACGTATCTTGTAGTAGAAATAGAGAAGTAAGCCCTTCCTTACTTTCTGGCACAAGATATTCAAGACCCATCCTGTATTGCTGCCAGATTTGGACAGAAAGCAAGGAAGGACTTAAATCTGGGATAATTTGATGATCAAAATAAATAATGATAGTAATGGATTACATCATGAATAAACAGGGTTCTATGAACCCATACTGATATAAAGAAACTGAACGTTTGATAACAAACAGGATATTTATATCATCTCAAAGTATTACCTCTCCCTATAAAATTTAAGTATTAAGGGCAAAAGTAATTTATAGCACAAAAGCCTGGCAAACATCACCTTAATCAAGTGACGTGACTTAACCCCACTAGAAATAAGGGAAATAAAATCATGTGCCACTAACAGAATGTAATAAGACAGAGCATCAGCCGGGTGTGGTGGCTCACACCTGTAATCCCAGCACTTTGGGAGGCTGAGGCAGGTACATCACAAGGTCAGGAGTTTGAGACCAGCCTGACGAACATGGTGAAACCTCGTCTCTACTAAAAATACAACATTAGCCGGGCATAGTGCTGCATGCCTGTAATCCCAGCTACTCAGGAGGTTGAGGCAGGATAATCGCTTGAACCTGGGAGGCGGAGGTTGCAGTGAGCCAAGAGTGTGCTACTGCACTCAGGTCTGAGTGACAGAGTGAGACTTTGTCTCAAAAAGGAAAAAAAAAAAAAAAGACACAGCATCACTTCTGTAATGGTCATGTCAAAGATACAAAACCTGTATCTAATAATGAAGAAGTATTATATAACCCCAAATTGAGGTAAACTCTATAAATTAACTGGTATAATAATCTTCAAAAGTGCTGAAGTCATTATAGTCAAGGAAACATTAAGGAACTGTTTCCAATTTTAAAAGACCAATGTGACATAATAACTGCAACGTGATCTGCCAGGCTGAATCCTTTTCCTATAAAGCACATTATCAGAACAACTGGAAAAACATAAATGTGACCTGTAGATTAGATAGTAGCAATATATCAATGTTAACTTCCTAACTTCCATGGACATATTGTGATTTTGTAAGAGAATGTCTTGTTGTGGAACGCTTAAAGAGTTTTAATGTAAAAAATTAAATTAAAAAGGAAAAAGCTGAGGAGAGATCCAAGATGGCCGATTAGCAGCAGCTCAGGAGTGTAGCTCCCAGTGAAAGCGGAGAGAGTGAGTGGACGCCACACTTTCAGATGAATTTTCGTTGCCCACAGACTGGGAGATTCCCAGCAGAGGAGCCACACGGGTCGCCAGCGTGACTTTTTTGGCTGGCAAGGCGCTTCTCAGTGCGGAGCATACGGGACGGGTGCCCTCTGAGTCGGGCTCGGCTGGTCCCATCCCCACAAGGAGAACAGCAATTGGAAATGCTGAGGACTGAGAGTTTCACAGCAAGCACAGCCGAACCAGGAAGGTCCAGCTCTGTGGGGAAGGGGCGTCTGCCAAAGGAAAACTAAGAAACAGAAAAAACTTCATCACCGGGCGGAGAGAGATCCAAGATGGCCGATTAACAACAGCTCAGGATTGTACCTCCCAGTGAAAGCAGAGAGAGCGAGTGGACGCTGCAATTTCAGACGAATTTCTGTTGCCCACAAACTGGGAGCTACTCAGCGGAGGAGCCACACGGGTCGCCAGCGCGACTCTTTTGGCCGGCGTGGCGCTTCTCAGTGCGGAGTATATGCGACTGGGTGCCCTTTGAGTCGGGCACAGCTGGTCCCATCCCCACAAGGAGAACAGCAATTGGAAGCGCTGAGGACTGAGAGTTTCACAGTAAGCACAGCTGAACCCAGGAAGGCCTAGCTCTGTGGGGAAAGGGTGTCCGCTGAAGGAAAACTAAGAAACAGAAAAAACTTCATCACCAACAAGCTGGGCGTCCACTCAGACCCAATCTGAAAGTCGGCAATTACAAGGACGACAGGTGGATAAATCCACAAAAATGGGAAGAAACCAGTGCAAAAAGGCTGAGAACACTCAAAATCAGAATGCCTCTCCTCCTACAGGAGATCGCAGTTCCTCATCAGCAAGAGAACAAGGCCTGATGGAGAATGAGTATGATGAACTGACAGAATCAGGCTTCAGAAGGTGGATAATAAGAAACTTCTGTGAGCTAAAAGAACATGTACTAACCCAATGCAAAGAAACTAAGAACATTGAAAGAAGATTTAATGAAATGCTAACGAGAATGGATAACTTAGAGAGGAATATAAATGAATTGATGGAGCTGAAAAATGCAACACAAGAACTTCGCAAAGCATGCACAAGTTTCAACAGCTGAATTGACCAAGCAGAAGAAAGGATATCAGAGGTCGAAGATCAACTCAATGAAATAAAACGAGAAGGCAAGATGAGAAAAAAAGGGTAAAAAGGAATGAACAAAGTCTCCAAGAAATATGGGACTATGTGAGAAGACCTAATCTACGTTTGATAGGTGTACCTGAATGTGACGAAGAGAATGAATCCAAGATGGAAAATACTCTTCAGGATATTATCCAGGAAAATTCTCCAACCTAGCAAGGCAGGCCAATATTCAAGTCCAGGCAATACAGAGAACACCACAAAGATATTCCTAAAGAAGAGCCACCCCAAGGCACATCATCATCAGATTCACCAGGGTTGAAATGAAGGAGAAAATGCTAAGGGCAGTCAGAGAGAAGGGTCCAGTTACCCACAAAGGGAAGTCCGTCAGACTCACAGCAGATCTCTCAGCAGAAACCCAACAAGCCAGAAGAGAGTGGGGGCCAACATTGAACATCCTTAAAGAAAAGAACTTTCAACTCAGAATTTCATATCCAGCCAAACTGAGCTTCATAAGTGAAGGAAAAATAAAATTTTTTGAGAACAAGCAAGAACTCAGAGATTTCA
>CAUYLG010010975.1:0-39784 GCA_963573385.1 Cacajao melanocephalus | reverse complement strand
CTTATTCCTTCCTGTCTCCATTGTTAAGCACAATTATTGGCATAAAAGAGGTTTTTAATACCCATTTTTAGACTGCATTCTAGCCTAGGCAATAGAACAAGAATCTCGTTCTCTCTCCCTCTTTCTCTTCCTCTTTCTTTCTCTCTTACATTCTTTTTTTTTCTTTCTTTCACTCTTACTTTCTTTCCTTTTTCTTTCTTTCAAAAATAAAAAAATAAAAAATAATAAAAAAAGAAAGTTTACTTCTATTTGTAGTTTGTGTGGTGTTCTTTTATTTTTATTTTTTTATTGAGACAGGGTTTTACCGTGTTGCCCAGGCTGGTCTTGAACTCTTGCCCTCAAGCAATCCTCCCAACTCAACCACCCAGAGTGCTAGGGTTACAGGCGTGAGCCACCATGCCCATCTTGAGTGCTTTTTTTTTTTTTTGAGGCAGTTTTGCTCTTTTGACCAGGCTGGAGTGCAGTGGCACAATCTTGGTTCACTGCAACCTCCGCCTTCCAATTTCAAGTGATTCTCCTGCCTCAGCCTCCCAAGTAGCTGGGATTATAGGCACACGCCACCATGCCTGGCTGATTTTTATATTTTTAGTAGAGACGGAGTTTCACCATGTTGGCCAGGCTGGTCTCGAACTCCTAACCTCATGATCCACCCACCTTGGTCTCCCAAAGTGCTGGGATTACAAGTGTGAGCCACCACACCTGGCCCCGAGTGTTCTTTTTAAAAATCCCGAATGGGTGCTGGATTTTGTCAAATGCTTTTTCTGCATCTGTTGAAAATGATCATATGGTTTTTTTGTTTTTCTTTCTATTCTGTTAATTAGTGAATTATACCGACTGATTTTTGAATGGTAAACCAACCTCGTATTCCTGAGATAAACCACAATTGGTCATGATGCATTGCTCTTTTCAAACATATAATTGAATTTTATTTGCTACTGTTTTGTTGTTTTTTGGTGTATGTTCACAGGAGATGTGGCTCTGTAATTTTCTCATTTTTTCATAATGGGTCAGGTTTTGGTAATCGGATTGTGATGGCCTTATAAAATAATTTGGGAAGTTTTCTCACCTCCTTTGTTTTCTGCAAGAGTTGCATGAGGTTGGTATTATTTCTTCCTTAAAGAAAGCTAGGAGTCACTCATGAAATTATTTGGGCCTGGAACTTTCCTTGTGGAAAGGTTTTCAATAACAAATTCAATTTCTTTAATATGTGTAAGGATATTTATACTTTCTGTCTCACTTTGGGTCATTTTTGATAATTAGTCTTTCAAGGATCACACATTTTATTTAAATTGTTGAATTGATTGACAGAGTTATTCATAATATTCTCACTTTTTATTCTTCAATGTTTGTGGCATTTGTAGTGCTAACTCCCCTTTCATTGCTGATATTTGATAATTTATGGGGTTTTTCTCTTTTTTTCTTGATATCTGACTAGAGGTTTATCAATTTTTAAAAATCTCTTAAGGCCGGCACAATGGCTCATGCCTATAATTCCAGCACTTTGGGAAGCCAATCACGGGGGATAGTTTGAGCCCAGAAGTTTGAGACTTCCCAACATAGGAAGATCTCATCACTATGAAAATTTAAAAATTACTCAGGTGTGGTGATGTGCACTTATAGTCTTAGCTACTCAGAAGGCTAAGGCAAGAGGGTCACTTGAGCCCAGGGATTTGAGGCTATATTGAGTTATGATTGTACCACTGCATTCCAGCCTAAATGACAGTAAGACTCTGTCTCTAAAAAATAAAATATTTTATAAGATGTAACTTTTCACTTTGCTCATTTTCTCTGTTGTATGTTTTCTGTAGCATTGATTTCCACTTTTAGTTTTATTATTTCCTTCCTCTAATTAATTTGGTTTGCTTTTCTTAGATTCTTTGTTTGTTTTTTGAGACGGAGTCTTACTCTGTCACCTAGGCTGGAATCTAGTGGTGTGATCTCGGCTCACTGCTACCTCTATCTCTTGGGTTCAAGTAATTCTTGTGCCTCAGCCTCCCAAGTAGCTAGGATTACAGGCACCCACCATCATGCCTGGCTAATTTTTGTATGTTTAGGAGAGATGGGGTTTCACCATGCTGGCCAGGCTGTTATTGAACTCCTGGCCTCAAGTGATCTGCCTGCCTTGGCCTCTCAAAGTGCTGGGATTACAGGCGTGAGCCACCGTGCCTGGCCTCTTTTCTTAGTTGCTTAATGTTAAACCATAAGTAATTAATTTTAAATCTTTCTTTTTTTCTACTAGATACATTCATACTTTCTTCTTTTCTAATGTAAGTATTTAAACTACAATTTTCCCCCTAAGGACTGCTTTGGCTACATCTCACAGATCCTTATATTTTATATTTTTATTATTCAATACAAATATTATATAATTCATTCTGGGTTTTATTCTCCGACTTGTGGACTATTTAGAAGTATATCGTTTGGGCCAGGTGCAGTGGCTCACGCCTGTAATCCCAACACTTTGGGAGGCTGAGGCGTGTGGATCACCTGAGGTCAGGAGTTCAAGATCAGTCTGGCCAACATAGTGAAACCCTGTTTCCACTAAAAGTACAAAAATGAGCTGGGTGTGGTGACAGGTGTCTGTAATCCCAGCTACTCGGGAGGCTGAGGCAGGAGAATCTCTTGAACTTGGGAGATGGAGGTTGCAGTGAGCCAAGATCTTGCCATTGCACTCCAGCCTGGGCAACAAGAGCAAAACTCCATCTGAAAAAAAAAAAGTATATTGTTTAATTGCTGAATATCTTATTTTTATTGATTCTCAATAAAATTTCTATTGTGGTCAGAAAACATATGCTGTGTAACTTTAATTCTGTAAAATGCATGGAGACTTGCTTTATGGTCTGGCATATGATATGTACTGGTGAATATACTACGGGCATTTGAAAAGTTCTATGTCTATTCTGCAATTATTAGATGTAGTGCATATACTACATTTTTATTGGTTTATTTTTGGTCTAATTGTTCTATTAAGTGCTGAAAGAGGGGTGTAAAAATCTTCAAATATGATTATGATATTGTCTCCTTTTTCCTTTAATTTTATGAATTTTTGCTTGATGTACCTCAGAGCTTTATTCTTAGAAACATACATATATATGACTTTTACCCCCATATAATGATGAAATGATTCCTTTATCTCTGGAAATATTCTTTTTCTTGAGGTCTACTTGACATTAATGTAACCACTCCAGCTTTCTTATACTTACTTTTCACATGGTATAACTTTTTTTTCTATTTACTTTCAACCTATATTTAAAGTGGGTCTCTTGTAGACGGCATACGATGGGTTTTTTTTTATTCATTAGGGCAATATGACTTTTAATGATAGTGTTTAGTGTGTTAACACTAATGTAAATATTAATATGCTTAGACTTGGGAATAGTATTTTATGCCTTGATTTTTTTTTTGAGGAGTCTCCTTTAGCATTTCATGCAGTACAAAACCTATTTGTGATATTTTCTCCCCTTAAAAAAATTATGAATGTACATTTATTTTATATTTACTGTCAAAGGATATTTTCACTACATAAATATTCTAGGTTGCTAGAATTTTTTAAAGCATTTTTTCTTTTCTTTCTTTCTTTTTTTTTTTTGAAATGCAGTCTCCCTTGGTCACCCAGGCTGGAGTGCAGTGGCGTGATCTTGGCTCACTGACACCTCTGCCTCCCAGGTTCAAGCGATTCTCCTGCCTCAGCCTCCCAAGTAGCTGGGATTACAGACGCCCACCGCCAACCCCAGCTAATTTTTGTATTTTGAGTGGAGACGGGGTTTCACCACGTTGGCCAGGCTGGTCTTGAACTCCTGGCCTCAGGTGATCTGCCCACCTTGGCCCCAAAACTGTTGGAATTACAGGCATGAGCCACTGTGCCTAGCCTAAAGCATTTTTTCTTTAAGCAAAATTTTAAAGCATTTTTGACCCTCATAGTCTCTAATAAGAATTCAGTGGCCAGGTGCAGTGTCTCACACCTATAATCCCAGCACTTTGGGAGGCTGAGGCAGGCAGATCATGAGGTCAGGAGTCCGAGACTAGCCTGGCCAACATGGTGAAACCCTGTCTCTACTAAAACTACAAAAATTAGTCTGGTGTGATGGCGTGTGTCTGTAATCCCAGCTGCTCAGGAGGCAGGAGAATCACTTGAACCCAACAGGCGGAAGTTGCAGTGAGCAGAGACTGCACCATTACACTCCAGCCTGGGCAACAAGAGCAAAACTCTGTCTCAAAAAAAAAAAAAAGAATTCACTGGTCATTAAAATAATTGTTCCCTGATATGTAATATATTAGTTTTTCTTGCTCCTTTTAAGATATTTTCATTTTTGGTTCTCAGCAGATTGATAACGATGTGCTTGAGAGTAGTTTATTGTATTCATTTTACTTGGTATTTACTGAGGTCCTTGAATTCATAAATTTGGTTTTTAAAAACATTTGGTACCTTTTAAACCATCTTTCTTTCTTTTTTTGTTTGAGACAGGGTCTTGCTCAGTTGCCCAGTCTGGAATGCAGTGGTGCAAGCAAGGCTCATTGTAACCTTGACCTCCCGAGCTCACACAATCCTCCTGCCTCAGCCTCCTGAGTAGCTGAGACCACAGGTATGCACCACCACACAGATTTTATTGATTGATTGATTGAGATGGGGTCTTGCCATGTTGCCCAGGCTGGTCCTGAATTCCAGGGCTCAAGCGATCTTCTTTTTTTGACCTCCCAAAGTGTTGGGTTTATAGGCATGAGCCACTGCACCCAGTACCATTTTTTCTTCAAATATGTTTTCTGCCCTCATCCTACCTCTCTCCTTCTGGTATTCCATTTACATGGATGTTAATCTTTCTGATATGATCTCTAGGGTACCTGAGGCTCTGTTCTTCAGCCTGGATAATTCCCATTGATTTATCTTCAAATTCGCTGACTTTTCTCTCATCTTCACTAAGTCCCCAGTACATTTTTTACTTCAGATATTGTGTTTTTCAGTTATCCAACTTCTATTTTGTTCTTTTTCTTTTCTTTTTTTTTTTTGTTTGAGACAGAATCTGACTCTGTCATCTAGGCTGGAGTGCAGTGGTGTGATCTCAGCTCACTGCAACCTCTGCCACCCTGGTTCAAGTGATTCTCATGCCTCAGCCTCCCAAGTAGCTGGGCTACCAGCATGCACCATCATGCCCAGCTAATTTTTGTATTTTTAGTAAAGATGGGGTTTCCCCATGTTGGCCAGGAGGGTCTCAAGCCCCTGGTCTCAAGTGATCCAGCTATCTCAGACTCCCACAATGTCGGGATTATAGGTATGAGCCACCATACCTGGCTTATTTCCTATATTTTATTCATCAAAACTGTATTTTCCCTTATGTTCTGGAGCACAGTTAAAAATAGCTGTCTTAAAACACTTGTCTGCTGATTCTAACATCTGAGTCATCTTAAGGGCATTCTCTATGAATTATTTTTTCTCCGAAAAATGGGTCATGTTTTCCTGTTTCTTATATGTCAAGTAGCTTTGGATTATGTCCTGGACATTGTGAGTAAGCTGTAGAAACTTTGGATTCTGGTATGCTCCTCTTAAAAGTGCTGTTTTCTTTGTTTTGTATTTTTTTAAACAATTGCCTTGGCTGAACCCAAACTGTAAATTCTGTCTCCTCTGTGGTGGGTGGCAGCTGAAATGTCAGTTGAGTTCTTTGAGTCTTGGATGTGTTGCTAAGAACCAGCCCAGTGGATGCTGCTTCAGGGGTCATCCAGAGACTTGGGCATAGTTTACACATAGAATTTAGGGGTCCCCCTACCTAGTTCTCTTCTTTCTGGGAGTTATTCCCTCAATTTCCAGCTAAAGTAGAAACTCTGTCTTTTGATTCTTAAGTAAGACTAGATTTTCTTTTCTTTCCTTTCGTTTTTTTGAGACAGAGTCTCTTTCTGTCACCCAGACTGGAGTGCAATGGCATGATCTCAGCTCACCGCAACCTCTGCTTCCCAGGTACAAGCAATTCTCCTACCTCAGCCTCCTGAGTAGCTGGGATTCAGCTCATTACTCAGTTGAGTAGCTGAGTAGCTGCGCCACCATGCCCAGCTAATTTTTTGTATTTTTATTAGAGACGAGATTTCACCATGTTGAACAGGCTGATCTCGAACTCCTGACTTCAAGTGATATGCCCACCTTGGCCTCCCAAAGTGCTGGGATTACAGGCGTGAGCCATCGCGCCCGGCCAAGACTGGATTTTCTATCCAAGTTTTAGTAACTCCACATAGGACAGACTGTGCTTTTATGCTTTTCTTATCTCTCGTGCAAAGAACTGTTGAAATGTGCAGATCACCCAGTGCCTTTGCCTTCTTTCAAATGTCATTTTCCTCCAGTTTCTGCCTGCTTGTTGGTTGCTAGCTATGGATTTCAGTTAGTTGTTTATCATATTTTGCAAGAGTCTATGGTTGTCATCTGAGGTAGAATTGGTTTGATAGAGATTCAAACTACTCGGCTGTTGGCAAAAGTCGAACCTATTTTACCTAATTTTTATTCTCTTGGTTTTCAATCAAAGCTTATCTTCTGTGGACCTGGTTTTTATTGATTGAGTGCTGGGCATTGTGTATGAAAAAATTATAGAGATAATTTGAAGCTCTGGATGATGTGATCTTTTCTCCAGAGAGGATGTTCTTTTGCTTTTGGCAGATGGATAAGCTAGAGGCAACTCATCTTATTCCAACTGGGGAGAAATCGAGATGATTCAAAGTTGGACTTCATCCTTGTGAGCGCTGATCTATTTCCAGGGTTCATTCAAAGGAAGCTGCGAATGTTTACCTGGTTCCCCATCTTCCACAGATCATCAACTCCAATTTTTGTCCCCTAGCCTCTGAGACTGCTGAAATTTCTGCTCAGCTTCTTGGGCTCCAAATTGTTACTTCAATTTTTAAATTAGCAAGTCCCTTGAGTGGAAATTTGCTGCCAAATACTGGGCTCACCTATCTTATGTTTCCTCCCACTCCAGATCTTGGCCCCAAACTTACACTGTCTTGGTAGCTCTCCAATGCCTTCAAATGTAGTTTTTAATCCAGATTTTCTGGTTGTTTTTTCTCAGTGGGAGGGCTGATCCAAAACAAGCTATTCAGACTTTGCTGGATGTGGAATGCTAGCACTCGCTTCTAAATATTGCTATTTTCTAAACAGTTTCAGTTTAAAAAAATTCTGGACTAAGAGTTAATTTTGATGTTGTTTATTTCTACTTCCATCTCATCAAACTCAGAGGAAGTGACCTATATAATTTATGATATGTGTTAAGATTTATTTTAAGAGAGAATACAGTCAGCATTTTGTGTTTCATGGATAGTTGAAAAGAATATCTATTTTCTTTTTGATGGGGAGAAAATGATATCTATCATCTATCTAATAAATTAAACTCATTTATTGTGCCATTCAACTCCTTGTATCCTTATTTACTTTATATTTACTTATTTTAAATTTATTTTATTTTTGATGTCATTTTCTGAGAGAAGTGGGTACTAAAACATACCATCACCTTTGTGGATTTATTTATTTCTCATTCCTATTCAACCAGTGTTGGCTTTGTGGATTTTTTCTCATTTCTATTCAATCAGTATTCACTTTGTATATTTTTAAGCCATGCTGAAATTACATAGAAGTTCAGTATTTGCTTTGTATATTTTTAAGCCATGCTGAAATTACATAGAAGTTTTATTTTTCTGGTGGTTTGTCATATTTTTTCCTTTAATATGTTTTACCTAAATTAATGTTTCTACATTTGTACAAATACTACCTTCTAATTGTTATCATTGGTGTGGTAGAGTTTCCAAATATGGTTGCCAACAATTCTTCCTGTTCTATGAATGCATGTGCCTGCAGAAGTGGAGTCTAATTCCCTTGACCTGAAATCCAGGCTGGCCTTGTGACTTGCTTTGCCTGACAGAATGTGGCAGAAGTGACATGGTGCCAATTCCTTGCCTGGCCCTTAAGCAGTTCCAGCAGCTTTTAACATTGTGCTCTGGCAACTCTACCACCATGAAGTATAGACATTCACACAAGACTGAATGATGGGACATGGTGTGGAGAGAGCCTTTGAGCAGGTGCCAGATGTAAGTAAAGCTTCTTGGAGCTTCCAGCCCAGCCGCATACTTAATACAACCAAGTGAGGGTCACCAGATGAGACCACATGGAGCAGAAGGACCGCCCAGCCCAGCCCTGACAGAAATCTTGACCCATACAATACTGAGAAATAATAAATCATTACTGGTTTGCATTCCTATGTGTTTGGGAGTTATTTGATATTCAGCAATAAAGAGCTGAAACAATTTGGTATGTTTTCTCCCATCTATTCAAATCTTGAGACCATGTTTTCATTAGGCTGTGTGTTTTCTCATTGTTAAATTTTGGGAGTTTCTTCTTATCCAGCATACAAATCCTTTATTAGATACACAGGTTGAAAATATTTTCTTTCAGTCTGTGGTTTGTCTTTTCATTCTTTCAATAGTGTCTTTAGGCTGGGCACGGTGGCTCACACCTATAATCCCAGCACTTTGAGAGGCCAAAGTGGGAAGATTGCCTGAGGTCAGGAGTTCAAGACCATCCTGGCCAACATGGTGAAACCCTGTCTCTACTAAAACTACAAAACTTAGCCAGGCATGGTGCTACACACCTGTAGTCCCAGCTACGAGGGAGGCTGAGGCTGGAGGACTGCTTGAACCTGGGAGGCAGAGGATGCAGTGAGCCGAGATCTTGCCACTGCACTCCAGCCGAGGCTACAGAGTGAGACCTTGTCTCAAAAAACGAAAAACAAACAAACCAAAAAAGCAATAGTGTCTTTAAAAAAGAAGGAGCTCTTAATTTTGGTGAAATCCGATTTATTGTTTTTTGTTTCTCTAAGGGATCATGCTTTTTGTGTCATAGCTGAGAAATCTTTGCTCATCCAAGGTAACAAAGATTTCTACATATATTTTCTTTTAGAAGTGTTATAGTATTAGTAGGTCTATGATTCATTTTGAGTATGGTGAAAAGTATGGATGAGGTTCATTTTTTCCATACGGATATGCAATAGTTGAACTAATTGACACTCCCACCAACAGTGTATAAGGGTTCCCTTTTCTCTATAACCTCATCAGCATGTTACTTTTTGACTTTTTAATAATAGCCACTCTAGGCCAGGCATGGTGGCTCACGCCTGTTATCCCAGCACTTTGAGAGGCCAAGGTGGGCGGATCACAAGGTCAGAAGTTCGAGACCATCCTAGTCAACACGGTGAAACCCCGTCTCTATTAAAAATACAAAAATTAGTGGGGTGTGGTGGCATGTGCCTGTAATCCCATTGGGAGGCTGAGGCAGGAGAATCAATTGAACCAGGGAGTCAGAGGTTGCAGTGAGCCGAGATCGCGTCCAGCACTCCAGTGTGGTGACAGAGCAAGACTCCATCTCAAAAAACAAACAAGCAAACAAACCCTATAATGATAGCCACTCTGACTTGTGTGAGATGGTGTCTCACTGTGGTTTTGATTTGCATTTCTCTAATGATCAGTGATATTGAGCTTTTTTTCATATTCTTGTTGGCTACATGTGTCTATTCATGTTCTTTGCCCACTTTTTAATGTTTTTTTTTTCTTGTAAATTTGTTTAAGTTCCTTACAGATGCTGGATATTAGAACTTTGTCAGATGCTTAGTTTGCAAATATTTTCTCCTATTCTGAATGTTGTCTGTTTACCCTGTTGATAGTTAATTTTGATGTGCAGAAGGTTTTACATTTAATTAGATCCCATTTGTCAGGGTTTGCTTTTGTTGTGATCGCCTTTGGCATCTTTGTCATGAAATCTTTGCCCCCTTCTATGTCCAAGATGGTATTGTCTAGGTCCCTATTCTTGTATATTATGGAACAGTTTGTATGTAATTGGTGTTAGTTCTTCCTTAAGTATTAGATATAATTCTCCAATAAAGCCAACTGGGCTTGAAGTTATCTTTGCTGTAAGTTTTAACATTGTAACTATGAATTCAATTTCCTTAATGGATATAGGACTAATCAGTTTATTTCTTTCTTCCTTAGTGGGTTTTGATAGTTGATACTTTCCAAGGAATTTGTCTGTTTCATCTAAGTGGTTGAATTTATGAAGATAGCATTGTTTGTCAAATTCTTTTTTTTTTTTTTTTTTTTTTTGAGACAGAGTCTTGCTCTGTCTCCCAGGCTAGAGTGCAATGGCACAGTCTCAGCTCACTGCAACTTCTGCCTCCTGGATTCAAGTGATTCTCCTGCCTCAGCCTCCTGAGTGGCTGGGATTACAGGGGTGTGCCACCACACCCGGCTAATGTTTGTATTTTTAGTAGAGATGGGGTTTCACCATGTTCATCAGGCTGGTCTCAAACTCCTGACCTCATGATCTGCCTGCCTCGGCCTCCCAAAGTGCTAGGATTACAGGCATGAGCCACCGTGCCCGGCCTGTCAAATTCTTTTATTATTTCTATAATGTCTGTAGCATCTAGAGTCGTATTCTAGCTTTCATTTCTAATATTTGTAACATATCTTCTCTCCCTTTATTCTTGGCCAGGTTGATTAAAGATTTATGAATGCTAGTAATATTTTCAATGACAAGCTAATAGTTTCATTTGATCACTTTTCTACTCAATTTAATTCATTTCTGCTCATATCTTTATGATTTATTTTCTTCTACTTGATTTGTATTTAATTTGATCTGCTTTTTCTGGTTTATTAGGAGTTTAGATAATTGATTTGAAACTTTCTTCTTTACTGATACAAATATTTGATGCTATACATTTTCTCTAAATACTGCTTTAGCTGCATCCAATAAATTCTGATATACTGTATTTTCATTTTCATTTTGTTATGTTGTATTTTCATTTTATTCAATTTAAAATATTTTCTTATTTCCCTTGTGACTTATTCTTTGACCCAGGGGTCATCTATAAATGTATGGTTTCATTTCCAACCATTTCCAGTTATCTTTCTGTTATTGATCTTTTCTTTTTTGTATTTTATTTTTTCCTAGCCTATTATTGATCTTCAGTTCGATTCCATTACATACATACTTTGTGTAAATTCAGTTATTTTAAATTTGTTATTTTTTTGTCTCAGAATATGGTCCATCTTGATGAATGTTTCATGTGCACCCAAACAGAATATATATTTTTCTATTGCTGGACAGGATATTCTTTAAAATTTAATTAGGTGAAATTTCATGATTCAAAATGTTGAAATCTCCAAGTATAATTGTGGATTTGTCCATTTCTCCTTTCAATCCCATCAAATTTTGCTTCATGTATTTTTGAACCTCTGTTGTTATGTGTTATTATGTCTTCTTGGTGAATTGTCTCTTTTATTGTCAGGTAATTTCCTTCTTTATCCATAGTAATATTCCTTGTTCTGGTGTCTAGTTTGTCTGATATTAATACAGTCACTCTAATTTTCATTTCATCTTGTTTGGAAGGTCTATCTTTTCTCACTCTTATTTTTACCCTGTCTATGCTTTTATATTTAAGTGGGTTTCTTGTAGATAGAACATAATTGGGTCTTGCTATTTTTTAAAAATTCAACCTGACAATATTTTTCTTTATTTGGTGTATTTAGACTATGTGCCTTAATACAACCATTGAAATGGCCAAAGGAAAATATGACATTTTGCTAGCTCTTATTTGTTCCATCTGTTCTGTTTCTTCCCCCCCGCCCCACTTCTTTTGGATTGATTTTTTTATGATACTCACTAGTGGCTTATTATTTATCCATCTTCAAAAATATTTTGGTAGTTGTCCTATGGTTTATTATATACATATATGATTGATATCAGTCTACTTTCAAATAATATTATACTGTTTCATGTGTAGTGTAAGGACCGCAGAATGGTATACTTCTGATTTCTCTCTCCCACCCTTTGTGCTATTTTAACATATATTTTACTTTTACATATGCTATAAACCCACAATATATTGAATTTTAAAATATAAAATTTAGCCTAAATAAGGCTATTTCCATCACTTCATTTCTTAGCACAGATCCAGGCTGCTATCTGGTATTGTGTTAGTCTATTTCGCATTGCTGTGAAGGAATACTTGAGACTGGATAATGTACAAAGAAAAGAGATTTGATTGGCTCACAGTTCTGCAGGCTGTACAGGAAGCATGGTGCCAGAGTCTGCTTCTGGGGAGGCCCTCAACAAGCTTGCAATCATGGCAGAAGGCCAAGAGAGAGCAGGCAAATCATATGATGAGAGAGGGAGCAAGAGAGAGAATAGAGAGGTGCCACATTTTTAAACAACCAGACCTCTTGTGAATTGCCAGAGTGAGAACTCACTCATCACCAAGCGGATGGTGCTAAGCCATTCATTAGGGATCCTCCCCCATGATCCAAACATCTTTCAGCAGGCCCAGCTCCAACACTGGGGATTACATTTCAGCGTGAGATTTTCAGGGAACTAACATCCAATCTTACTCCTTCTACCTAAAAAAGTTATTTTAACGTGTCTTCAGTGAGGATCTGCCAGTAATAAATATTGTCAGTTTTTGTTGGTCTGAAAAGTTCTTATTTCTCCTAAGTTTTCTGAAAGATATTCTTACTAGGTAGAAAATTCTAGGTTGACAGATATTTTATCTTTCAATACTTTAATGATGTTACTTTAAGAACTTCTGAACTTGTGTAGTTTCCACTGAGAGATCTGCTGTAGTTCCCATCTTTATATCTTTGAATGTCATGTGCCTTTTATTTCTGGCTGCCTGTAAGATTCAAGATTTTCTCTTAAATTTTCAGGAGTTTGAATATGATAAAATTTTCTCTTTAAAAAATTATCCTCCTTGGCATTCTCTGAGCTTCTTGGGTCTGTGATTTGTTGTCTTTCATTAATTTTAGAGAAATTGTCAGTCATTATCTCTTTAAATATTTCTTCTGATCTGTTTCTTCTCTCTCTTTTCTACTTCTGGGATTCCAATTGTAGGTATATTAGACCATTTGCTATTGTCCCACATCTGTAGGTATTAACTTGGTCCTTTTACCATTTCCTAAATGATACAGTTTCCTGAAGTAAATAATTTAACTCCATTTACCTCTTTGTGATCTTTGTAATATTGTTATCATATCACTTTACTTTCATATATGTTATAAACCTCATGACACATTTTTATCATTGTTACAGTTAGTTTTAAAATATTTATCCTGGTATTTGTCTTTATTCTTCATTCTTTCCTGAAGTTCTGTACATCCATCTGGATTCATTTTCCTGAACTGAAGAAACTTCTTTAGTCAGTGAAGCTTCTGGCAATAAATTTTTCAACCTTTGTTTATTTGAAATATTATTGTTTCAGCTTCAGTATTTTTTTTTATTTTTGGAGAAACATAAAGAGGACATCACCTTCAGTTTTGAAAAGTATTTTGTTGTGTGTAGCATTCTAAGTTGCCAGAATTTTCCCTTCTGTACTTTAACAGTTTTGTTATGCTGTGTCCTATCTTCTGTGATTTCCATTGAAAAGTCAGCTTTACACCTTACTGTCTTTGAAGATGTGGTAATGTGTCTTTCTCCTCCCTATGTCTCTTTCTCTTTTAAGATAATCTCTATCTTTTGTTTTCAGTAATTTATCTATAATGCCCTTAGATGTGGTTTTCCTTATTTTTAACCTCCTGGGTTTGCTGAACTTCCTGTATTTTTTGGTTACTCCCTTTTTGCAGTTTTGAAAAATTCTCAGTCATTATCTCTTCAAATGTTTTTCTACTCCCTTTTCTTTCTTCTCTATTTCTGGAACCACAATTATACAATGATAATAGAGGAAAGAGAGGAAGGCATTGTTTTTTCACTGTATCACCTATGTCTTTGTCTTTTTTCTGTATTTTCCATTCATTTGCCTTTTTCCATGTTTCTGACCTATCTAAATATTTTCTTTGGACCTATTTCCCTCTTCACGAATTACCTTTTCAGCTGTATCTAAACTATAGTTAAGCTCATTTAATGAATTTTTTAGTTTTGATATTCTTATTTTAGAATGCTCACTTGATTATGTTTGTACATTTCAAATATCTGTTAATATTCTCCATCTTTGCATTCATTTTGTCCATCTTTTCCACAATTTTATTTAACACAGTAATTGTAGTTATTTTAAAGCCCTTGTCTGATAACTCCAGTATCTAGTTTATTTATGGCTCTGCTTCTATTGTTTTTTCTTCTATTGATTATTGGTCACATTTTCCTGTCACTATACATCATAACTAACAATTTAAAAAAGTATGCCACACACTGTGCATAAAAGAACATAGAGGCTCCAGATGAAGATTTCCCCATTCCTCTGTTAAGTAGATAGGATGGAGGAGCTGATCACCTCAGTACAGTCAGGGACCGAGGTAGGTCAAGGCTGAGTTGCACTTTTAGTAAGTCTCAGCCTATCTCTGATTCATTCCTGTTCTTGAGGTCTGGTTCTCCTGGGCTTCTGATTGAGAGACTGGAAGATCTCTATCTTGTCAGCTCTAAATGATGGTGTGAGATTCAGATCCTCCCTGTGGTGGTTTGAGCTTAGTTCTTTAGTCTCTTGATGGGGGGATCCCTGTGTTTGCAGCAGTCCCCTTCCTTCTGGTGGGACTAAGCACAGTGAAACCACCGGATATTTCACTCCACTTTCCAGAAGCTTTTGGCTCAGCCACTCAGCCTCCACACAGCACCAGAACTGAAAAAAATGTTCTGCAAGGAACACCAGCCACATACATTGGGAATGCCTTGAGTTTTCACCCATCACATGGGCACTGTAAGAAAGCCACCAAAAGCTTTTTTGGCTTCTCTTTCCTTCAGCAGAGACTGTCAGCCTGAACCAAGCAAGATCTTCAGTTCAAGCCTAGAATTAGGAAGGGCTACCAGAGAGGAAAACAGTTATTGTAACCCCCCAAGGGGTTCACCTTGCCTGCTGCCTAGACAGAGCAGATTTAGCAAGACAGGGGGATTGCAATAGAGAAAGAGTAATTCCCACAGAGCTGGCTATGCGGGAGATTGATTTTTATTATTACTCAAATCAGTGTCCCCAGGCATTTGGGAAAGAGTTTTTAAGGACAAGTTGGTGGGTTAGGGGAAGCCAGTGAACCAGGAGTGCTGACTGGTCAGGGATGAAATAATAGAGAGTCGAAGCTGCTTTCTTGTGCTGAGTCAGTTCCTGGGTGGGGGCCACAGGATCAGATGAGCCAGTTTATTGATCTGGGTGGTGCCAGCTGATCCATCAAGTGCAGCGTCTGCAAAATATCTCAAGCACTGATCTCAGGAACAGTTTAGGGAGGGTCAGAATCTTGGAGTCTCCAGCTGCATGACTCCTAAACCATAATTTCTAATCTTGTGGCTACTGTTAGTCCTACAAAGGCGATCTAGTCCCCAGGGGAGAAGGAGGTCTGCTTTGGGAAAGGGCTGTTTTAAACTTTAAACTTTGTTTTAAACTATAAACTAAGTTTTTCTCAAAGTTAGTTCAGCCTATGCCCAAGAATGAACAAGGACAGCTTGGAGGTTAGAAGCAGGATGGAGTGGATCAAGATCAAGCTCTTTTACTGTCTCAGTCATAATTTTGCAAAGGCAGTCTCATGATCACCAAGTCACCTAGGAAGGATTCTTCCTTCTCTGGATTTTAGTTCATCTCGTCCTCATTACCATAGCTCAGTGATGCCTTTAATGACTTTGCAATTTATTTCCTTTTTACCTAATTAATGAAGTGAGAGGATTGGCCAGCTGTAACCTACCATATCCTACCAAGAAACAGAAATCTCCTTCCAGTAAATGTTAAAGATATATTTAAACTTGCATTTTTCTATGTATGTCTAGAGTTCCTCCGTGTTTCTGTCCTCTCCTTAAAGAAGTTAATGACAGTTTCACTCCCCATCCTTACTCCTGAATACACTCCGCATTGAAATTATCTGGGGTTTTAGTTCCTCCATTGTTACCGTCATCATTCTGTTTCTGCTGCTGCTGCTGTTACGTTATTTGCCAAATATTAGACTTAGCTAGGAAGTTTCACTGTTTTCTTTTTTTTTTAAATCACTGTTTCCTGTACTCTGTGTTTTTTGGTCTTGTATTCACTTTCTTTTTCTTGACTACAGTCTCCAGCAGTTTCTTTAGAGTCTGTGAGCAATAAATTTGTTCAGATGTCCAAAACATCTTCATTTTCCTCTCAATTTTTTTTTTTTTTAATTGAGACAGAATCTGTCTCTGTTGTCCAGGCTGGACTACAGTGGCGTGATCTCGGCTCAGTGCAACCTCTGCTGCTTGAGTTCAAGCAATTCTCGTGACTCAGCCTCCCCAGTAGCTGGGACTACAGGCACGTGCCACCATGCCTGGCTAATTTTTTTGTATTTTTAGTAGAGACAGGATTTTGCCATGTTGGCCAGGCTGATCTCGAATTCCTCGAACCTCAGGTGATCTGCCTGCCTCAGCCTCCCAAAGTGCTGGGATTACAGCTGTAAGCCATCCAGCCTGGCCTCCTCTTACTTTTGAAATCTAGTTAGATTAGGTATATAATCTTAGGATCAACATAATTTCCTAGAGAAATGTGAATGTCTTTTTCCATTGTCTTCCAATATTGTTAAAGAGAAGTCATTTGCCAATCTGATTCTTATTTCTCTGAGAATAAGCAGTCTCGTTCTCTCTCTCTCTCTCAAGACTTTTCTCACTAAAATTTTACCTGTGTCCAGGAATCCCTGCACCCCAGACCCCTCCCCCAACAAATTCTCTTACTTAGCACCTGATTAATCCTCTCAATCTAAAGATTCTTGCTTTTTCTTCACTTTGAGGAAATGTCCTCGATTGATTGATTGATGATCTTTTCTCCATTTTCTCCTTATGGGAACTTCTACTAAGTACTAGATAAATATTGAAACTTCTATGTGTAGTCTCCATGCCATTTAATTATCTGGGGTTTTTGCACTACAGTCTGAGAGAATCCCATGGCTTATTTTAAACTAATTCATTCTTTCAAGAGCAGTTTTGAAATATTTCTACAATTCAGAAAAATATAAAGAATAAGTAATATACTAAACACACTAGTACATATCACCCAACCTTGTCAGATTGTTACATTTCCCCATATTTGATTCTGATCTTTATTTTTAAGAAACAAAACATTATCATGACAGCTGCAGCTCTGTTTTCCTCCCTGTTCTATTCCCCTTCTTCCCTCTCCACTGGTAACAACTAAGTTGAACTTGGTCATTGTGATATTTATTTATTTAGAGACAAGGTCTCACTCTGTCATCCAGGCTGGAGTGCAGTGGTACAATCTCGGCTCAATGCAACCTCAACCTCCCGGGTTCAAGCGATTCTCCTGCCTCAGCCTCCTGAGTAGCTGGGATTACAGGCGCCTGCCACCATGTCCTGCTAATGTTTATATTTTTTATTAGAGATGGGGTTTCACCATGTTGGCCAGGCTGGTCTTGAACTCCTGACCTCAAGTGATCCATCCGCCTTGGCCTCCCAAAGTGCTGGGATTGCAGGCGTGAGCCACTGCGCCCAGCCTGGTGTTTTCGATTTCCAATTACCTTTTTCGTCAAATGGTATACTTAAAATAAGTGAGTCCTATCATTGTATAGGATAGGACTCACTTATTACAAATTAAGGGATTACTTGTATATGACAGAACTCACTTATTTTTTAGTACCATATGATGACTTTGGTCATTGCGTGAAATTCTGTAACCACCAGCACAATCAAGATATAAAACAATTCTGCCACCCAAAACAGTTTCCTACTGTCCCTTTGCAATCAAGCCCCTGCCCCTGCCCTGGCCCTAGGCAACAACTGCTTTCTGTCACTATAGTTTTGCCTTTTCTGGCATTTCCTGTAAATGAAATCATGCAGCACAGTCTTTTATGTTTGATTTCTTTTACTTAGCATAATATTTTTGAGATTCAGCCATGTCTTTGCATGTGTTATAAATGGTTCATATTTTTATTGCTGAGTAGTATTCCCAAGTATGGATAATACAATTCATTTGTCCATTTACTAGTTGACAAATATTTGAGTTGCTTCCAGTTTAGGGCTATTCTGAATAATACAGTTATGAATATCTGTGTGCATTTTTTTTTTCTGAGATGGAGTCTTGCTCTGTTGCCCAGGCTGGAGTCCAGTGGTGTGATCTTGGCTCACTGCAACCTTTGCCTCCGGGGTTCAAGCAATTCCCCTGGCTCAGCCTCCAAAGCAGCTGGGATCACAGGCGTGCACCACCATGCCCAGCTAATTTTTTTGTATTTTTAGTAGAGATGGGGTTTCGCCATGTTGGCCAGGCTGGTCTTGAACTCCTGACCTCAAGTGATCTGCCCCCCGTGGCCTTCCAAAGTATGGGATTACTGGTGTGAGCCACTGTACTTGGCCAAATATCTGTGTATTAATCTTTGTGTGGACATATATTTTAATTTCTCTTTGGTAAATACTTGGAAGTAGAATTGCTGTGTCATAGGGTAAGTTTATGTTTAACTTTAAAGTAAAGTTATGTTTAACTTTATAGGATGAGAACATACTGTTTTCCAAAGTGGCTGTGCCGTTTTGCATTTCTACCAGCAATCTATGGGAGTTCCAGTTGCCCATATTCTTGCCAACACTTGGTAATGCCAGTTTTTTTAAGTTTAGTGTGTAGTGGTACTTTGTTATTATTTTAATTTCATTTCTCTAAGGACTAGTGGAGTATCTTTTCATGTAATTATTCTCATTCATGTATCTTCTTTTGTGAAATTTCTGTTAAAATCTTTGTCCATCTTTGCCTTATCACATTGTCAGGATTCTTTATATGTTTTGGGTATGCACTCTCCATGTATGTTTTGGTCTTTGTTTTGAGAGGGAGTCTCACTTTATCACCCAGGCTGGAGTGCAGTGGCACGATCTCGGCTCACTACAACCTCCACCTCCCCGGTTCAAGCATTTCTCCCACCTCAGCCTCCCAAGTAGCTGGGATTACAGGCATGCGCCACCCCACCTGGCTCATTTTTGTATTTTAGTAGAGATGGGGTTTCACTATGTTGGCCAGGCTGGTCTCAAACTCCTGACCTCAGGTGATCCGCCTGCCTTGGCTTCCCAAAATGCTGAGATTACAGGCATGAGCCACTGCACCCAACTTTTGTTTTTGCTTTGAGACAGGTCTTCGTATGTTGCCCAGGCTGGTGTTGACTTTCTGGGCTTAAGTGATCCTCCTGCCTCAGGCTCCTGTGTAGCTGGGACTAGAGATGCACCACTATTCCTGTCTACATATATGTTTTTTAATATAAATTTTATTGAAGTATAATCATCCATGTTGTACTGACAGCATCAAAAAAGGTATATAGTGGGCTGGGTGTGGTGGCTCATGCCTGTAATCCCAGCACTTTGGGAGGCCAACAGAGGTGGATCACCTGAGGTCAGGAGTTCGAGACCAGCCTGGCCAACATGGTGAAACCCTGTCTCTACTAAAAATACAAAAATTAGCTGGGTGTGATGGCACATGCCTGTAGTCCCAGCTACTCGGGAGGCTGAAGCAGGAGAATTGCTTGAACTCAGGAGGCAGAGGTTGCAGTGAGTCAAAAGCACACCATTACACTCCAGCCTGGGTAAAAGACAACAGAGCAAGACTCCATCTCTTAAAGCAAAAAAGGTATATAGTAAAATCTGCCATTTTGCAATTGCCCATTTCCCCCCACTAGGCATCATATTTTTAAAATGTATTTGTCTGAATACATGTTGCTCTAGGTAATTCCTTTTACCTGTTGTGTAGGATTCTGTGATGGGATCAAAACATAATTTATTTATCCATTCTTATCCGTTCTCTGTTGAGTGATAGGTTGCTTCCAACTTTTTCTATTTCAAACAGTTCTGCAGTGAACACTTTTATACATATTTCCGTACACACATGAGGGCTTCTCTAAGCAAACACCTAGACGAGGCATAGGGGCTGCATGTCTTCAAGTTGATTCCAATTTTCTCTTTAGCTGTATTTATGCTACTATTCGGCCAACCTACTGAGTTTTAAATTGGAACAATTATTTTAAATTTCCAAGATCTTTTAGTGATTCATTTTAGGAACCGCCTGTCCTCAATTCACAAATATGTTATCTTCTCCCATCTCCCTCGGGATTGTAATTGCATAGTTTAAGGTCTTCTTTGGCTTGTGTTTGCTCTTTCAGCCTGTTTGCTTGGGTCTCAGGTCTTCTCTTTGTGAAGCCTGATGCCTCTCTTTCGGGGTCGACTTTGCTGGCATACTTGGGCATTTTTGGTTTTCCCCTCACCTTTGCTTTGGGAATTCCTGCCTCTGAAGAGCGGTGTTGACCTCAAGGGCTTACTTCTGATACTCCCCATGAAGGAGTGCTACTAGCGGTCTGTGATGGAAGTTGATGTTTTTCCCATTTCCCAGTGTGCCATTAGATACTCCAGGGCAGGAGTCCCTAGTCCCCAGGCTGAGGGACCTGAGCTGGTTTGTGGCCTGTCAGGAACTGAGCTGCACAGCAGGAGGTGAGTGGCGGGCAGCAAGCATTACCACCTGAGCTCCACCTCCTAATAGGTCAGCGGCTGCGTTAGATTCTCATAAGAGTGCAAACCCTATTGTGAACTGAGCGTGCAAGGATGTAGGTTCGCTTTCCTTAAGAGAATCTAATGCCTGATGATCTGAGGTGGATCAGTTTCACCCCAAAACCATGCCTTCCCCCCGCCCCCTCCATGGAAAGGTTGCCTCCCAGGAAACTGGTCCCTGGTGCCAAAAAGGTTGGGGGCTGCTGCTTGAGGGCATGTTCTGACTCTCAGACCTAAATATTCCTTGTACAGCTCTGGCTAGCGGGCACACTCCTCTGCTGCTGGCTGCTTAGCATGAGTGACAGGTGGGGTGGGGGTACTGGGGGCAGTCGGGCAGTGAGGGCTGGCCAGCCTGGCTGCTCTAAACTCCCTCAACCACTAACTCTCATGACTGCCCCAGGCTCTCCCGCTGGTCCGAATATTCCTCAATTCTGCTGGCGTTGAGCTTGGAGCACTCCTGGAGCCAGCCTCGCCTTGCACAGCAGGTCTCTCCTCCTGTGGCAGAGATGCTGTGAACTCCTCTGTCAATCCAAGCCTGTCTACTATCCATCTTTCCGGAACTCCAAAGTTTCTGGTCCACTGAGGATTCTCTTTCTTGTTATAGACAGTATACGTGTATTTGAATATATATGTATGTGTATTTCTGACAACTGGCGATTTAGAGACAGAACTTGTGCCCAGCCTGTCCATTTTGCTCACTCTTCTGTGCTTCTTCTCTTCCTTATTTTTACTGACTTATTTTGAGAGGGTGTCTTGCTCCTGTCACCCAGGCTGGAGTGCAATGGCACCATCTCAGCTCACTGCAACCTCTGCCTTCCAGTTTCAAGCAATTCTCCTGCCTCAGCCTGCTGAGAAGCTGGGATTACAGGCACACACTACCACGCCAGGCTACTTTTTTGTATTTTTAGTTGAGATGGGGTTTCATCATGTTGGCCAGGCTGGTCTCAAACTCCTGACCTCAAGTGATCCACCCGCCTCGGCCTCCCAAAGTGCTGGGATTACAGGCATGAGCCACCATGCCCAGTCGTTACCTGTTTTAAATTCAGTTTTCTCTCAGTCTTCATTGGATCTCTCTGACCACAGGTCTCTGGGTTTCTCTCTGGCTGTGTGTGTCTCTTTGAGTCTCTGTCACTGGCTGTTCTGTTTCCATGTCTCTCTGTGGCTCCATCTCAGTTCTCATGATCTCTACTCATGTTTATCTCCCTCTTCCTGGTCCTCTGAGCTCCTCTGCCTCATCAGGCCCCTCATCTCGGTGGCTGCTCCCCATCAGCGCGAGGCTCTGGTCCTCAGGGCTGGCTGGCTCTGGAGCAGTTTGCGGGTGGGGGAGCCCCAGATTGCTGCAACATGGGACAAGGATTTCCAACACATGCTCCCCCTGGCAGCCTGCCACCACAGCTCGCTGCCTGCCAACATCACACTTCAACTTAAAGAGGGAAAACTGCCAGACCAATGTTTTAGCTACAGCCCTGTGTCAGGGTTGCATGGGGAATCTCGCAGCAGCCCCTGCCAGGAGCTGGAGCTGAGAGGCGATTAGGGAAGGGGCTCTGGGCCGCTGGGTGGTGATGGGGGGTCCTGGCTGCCACCCTCCCCGACCTCCGTGGTTCTAGGTACCAGAAAGTTTGCCTGGAATCCACTCTGGGATCTGGGCTGAGCTGAGTTTCTCTGGGCTCTCCCTAGGATGGGGGTTTCCTGCATAGTCCCCTCCTGGCAGGTACAGGTCACGAGTGGTCCTGCTTCTTTCGTCATTGTGACTCCCCACCCCCACAGTATAGCTGCCTCTTCCATCTACAGCCAGGTGGCCCTGTGCTCTGAGCCAAGCAGCCCTACACACAGGGAATGGTCTGAAACAGAGGACACATCAATGGGATCACTCTGGTTTACTGGTCAAGAGTTAGGAAATGTGCCAGGCAGGCGTGGTGGCTCATGCCTGTAATCCCAGCACTTTGGGAGGTCAAGGAGGCAGATCACCTGAGCTTGGGAGTTCAAGACCAGCCTGGCCAACATGGTGAAACCCCATCTCTACTAAAAATACAAAGTTAGGCAGGCGTGGTGGCGCCCGCCTGTAATCCCAGCTACTTGGGAGGCTGAAGCATGAGAATTGCTTGAACCCAGGAGGCAAAGAAAACTCACTTGCAGTGAGCCAAGATGATGCCACTGCACTCCAGCCTGGGTGACAGAGCAAGACTCTGTCTCAAAAACAGAGTTAGGAAACGGCAGATACCGGTGTAGAAGCACACATCCTCACTGATGAAGAAAACGCCCATCCCTTTCAGTGCAAAAGCTCCATATTTTTCCAGGACTTAACCCCTGCCAGTATAGATATGCCCATCCTTGCCAGTGTGGACATGCCCATCTACAGAAACACTCATTCTAGCAAATGCCAAGATTTCCATTTATGCAAATGTAGGAAAGTGCCCACCTCTACCTGCATAGAGCACGCTTCCCTGCCAGTGTAGACTCACCAGTTCCTTCAGAAGAATCAACTCATTCCTGTCCTGTGGACACTGCCAGCTCAACCTCTATAGATGCCTTTGTTTCTATCAGTATAGAAGCAGCCACACCTGTGAGCTCTATTTCGTTCTTTTTTTTTTTTTTTTTTTTTTTTTTACAGATGGGGTCTTGCTCTTGTTGCCCAGGCTGGAGTGCAATGGCACGACCTTGGCTCACCGCAACCTCCACCTCCCGGGTTCAAGTGATTCTCCTGCCCCAGCCTCCTGAGTAGCTGCGATTACAGGCATGCACCACCAAGCCCGGACAATTTTTTTGTATTTTTAGTAGAGACCGGGTTTCTCCATGTTGGTTTCCAACTCTGGACCTCAGGTGATCCGCTCACCTCGGCCTCCCAAAGTGCTGGGATTACTTACAGGCGTGAGCCACCGCGCCTGGCCGAGCTCTGTTTCTATCGCTATAGAAGCTTCCCTCTTGCTAATTCCCACCAGGATTCTCTCTAGATGTCCCTTCTCCCAGGCAGCCTTCCCATTCTTCTGGGGAAGATTCCTCCTCCCTCCCATCATTCAGGGCAAAGGAGAAGCATGCTTATCTCTGCAGTATAGAAGTGCCTGACATGGTTGGTGTACTATTTAGTATTCCTTCTGCTGTGAATGTGCCCAGTGGTCCAGCACAAATAGAATAAGCCCATGCCAGAACGGGGGCAATGCCTCTTTTAGGAGTACAGTGGCTCCTAGAGCAGCAGATGTAAGCACATGTATGTGTGCAGGCGTAGACGTCATCATTCTAACTAGTATAGAAACACCCATCCTTGGCTGGGCGCATTGGCTCACACCTGTAATCCCAGCACTTTGGGAGGCCAAGGTGGGCGGATCACCTGAGGTCAGGAGTTTGAGGCCAGCCTGGCCAACACGGTGAAACCCCATCTTTACTAAAAACACAAAAATTAGCCGGGTGTGGTGATGGGCACCTGTAATCGTAGCCTTGGGAAGCTGAGGCAGGAGAATCGCTTGAACTCGGGAGGTGGAGGTTGCAGTGAGCCAAGACAGCACCATTGCACTCTAGCCTGGGCAATAAGAGTGAAACTCTGTCTCAAAAACAAACAAACAAAAACCACCATCCTTAAGAACGTAGAGGCTGCCAATCCCACCAGCGTAGAAGTGTCCAGCAATATGGAGCCATGTACTAGTGGGAGTATAGAAGCTCCAGCTCTGCCCTTATAGATGCACCCATCTGCTATCAGAGCCTGGAAGGCCCCTTGAGACACCTGGCAGACCCAGGAGGAGCCTGTATCAATGAGGAAGGGCAGCAGGGAGGGGTGAGGCAGGGAGGAGCCACCTGATCAAACTTCCAGCCTGCGGAAGTGCCAGCTGCCAATATAAACAGATAAGCACTAATAATCACTCTTTCTTAAGAGCCCCACTTGTGTGTCCCATTTCCTGAGGACGCCACCTGCACAGCTGCTCCTAATCAAGGACCATTTAATTCGTTCCCAGATCATTGTCTCCACTAATTGTCTTAAACAAACCGAAGTTCATTTCACCTTATTCCCCAAGGGCCTGGAGGGCTTCTAATTACCTGTAGGTGGTTCTCCACGCAGCCCAACTTCATTAAAGATCACAATATGTTCCTCTAATAGGTTTCCCATTAAAATCCAATGGGTTCCTATCAAAATGAGTTATGTCCCAGAAAAAAAATCCACTAAAATATATTTTAATTAAAGTGAATTAAATATTGCATATGTCTGTTTCTGCCAACAGGTTGCACTTGAGACTGATATTAGCAGAAAACAGAGGGGGCAGGTGGGAAAAAGAGGGAAGGGGAGGGGACAAGAAAGCTCAGTTGTTAGGTGAAGAGCTTTGGGATCAGATGGTGGCTGTGCAGCTCCTGGCAGGGTGACTTTGGGAAAGCTCTCTTTGAGCCTCAGTTTCCTCATCTCCAAAGTGGCAATAATAATCCTGAGCTTGCAGTTTATTTTTGCTAAGATTAGAGACTCTATACATGTATATGTATAAAGTGCTTCATATGTAAAAAGTACTCAAGAGATGTCACTATGGTTAATAATATTTTAACTAAATATTATATCAGTCAGCTGTGCTGTGTAACAAACAACATCCCCCCCACTAAATCTCAATGGCTTACAGTAACAAACCTTTATTTCTCACAAGGACTGCAGGTTAGCTCTGCCCCATGTGTTTTCTTGTTCTGGGACCCAGGCTGAAGGCACAGCCCCGCTCTGGGACACATTACTCTCAGGATAGGGAGTAGAAGTGCAGGTGAACGAGTTGAACCATACAACTGCACTTAAAGCTTGTGCTAGACACACACAGTTCATGTCGCTCCCTTCCCAATGGTCAGAGAAACTCACTGCCAAGCCTGGCAAAGGTGCAGAGAGCTGCACTCCCGCCTATCAGGAGGCAGAGCAAGGGTGGGACTGGATAATCCTCTTACAAAGAAGGGAATGAATTTTATCGTCAACAATAAAACCATATACCACAATCCTATCATTAGGTATTATAGCAGTGTTTCTCAAGCTTGCCTGATGATAAGGATCTTGGGGGGAAGGGCCAAGGAGGGAGGAGGAATATAGAGACTGACTCCCACCTCAGAGCTACTAAGGTTCCTCAGGGGAGGGTCCTAGGAATCTGTATTTTTAAACAAGTATCAGAATATCTGTTTTTCTTTTTCTTTTTTTTTTTGGAGACAGAGTCTCTCTCTGTTGCCTCCCAGGTTCAAGTGAGTCTCCCACCTCAGCCTCCAAAATAGCTAGGATTACAGGCGCCCACCACCTGCTTGGCTAATTTTTGTATTTTTAATAGAGACAGTTTTGCCATGTTGACCAGGCTGGTCTCGAACTCCTGACCTCAGGTGATCCACCTGCCTCAGCCTCCCAAACTGCTAGGATTACAGGCATGAGCCACTGTGCCCGGCCAGATCATCTTCATCTTTATCATTAGAAACATTCGAAAAACATGGTTTTAGAGAATAGTGGATAGGCACGTGGGCTTTGAAATAGATCTGAGATTGCAAACTGTCTCTACGACATATTAGCTATGTAATCGTGAGACAGCATTTTAAATCTCCGATTCTCAGTTTCTTCATTTGTGGAAGATAATGCATGCAAAGCACATAGCACAGTGTCTGGTACAAGGCAAGCCTTCCATAAACATTAGCTCTTCCTATTTTTTTTGAGGTCTTATTTTTTAAGAGCTGCTTTAGGTTAACAGGAAAAATGAGAGGAAAGTATAAAGAGTTCCCATATGCCCTCTGCCCCCAAATAGTCACAGCCTCCCCAACCAGCCACATCCCCACAAGAGTGGTCCTTTTGTTACAATTGACGAACCTGTATTGAGACATCATTATCACTCAGAGTCCGTAGTTTAGCTCAGGGTTCATTCTTGGGGTTGTACATTCCATGGCTTTGGACAAATGTATAATGACATTTCCCCACCATTATGGTATTGTACAGAGTGTTTCCACTGCCCTAAAAATCCTCTGTGCTCCACCTATCCATCCTTCCAAGAGCTCTTCCTATTTTTAAAATAACGGTAGTAGTGATAATAATGAATATAAAGTACCCAGCTCAATGCATTGCAATAAATGGTAAACTCTACGAACAATTGTATTCCATTATGATAATGATCAGGATAAAATGCATAATAGAAATATATAATGATAATATCCATGTAAGGATTAAACAGGAAGAGCTATCTGCAGCAACTAACACACACTAATTTAAGCTCTGAAGGCCTTAGTAAGAGTCCTTGACCTTGGCTATGCATTGGAATTACCTATGGAATTTAAGAAATTCCCAGTGTCTTAGCCCCACCCATGGGGATTCTGAGTTAATTAGTCTGGGATATAGTCCATGCTGGCCATGTTCTCTAGGTGT
Source organism: Cacajao melanocephalus (assembly GCA_963573385.1). Taxonomy (NCBI): domain Eukaryota; kingdom Metazoa; phylum Chordata; class Mammalia; order Primates; family Pitheciidae; genus Cacajao; species Cacajao melanocephalus. The sequence continues at coordinate 13,001 of CAUYLG010010975.1, read as the reverse complement.
TTCTTCTATGCAGCCAAATTTGAAACCCATGGCCTTGGAGCTTGCTACTCAAGGTGTGAGCTTCCCACCAGCTGCAGCAGCACAGCCTGGGAGCTTGTCAGAAATATGCCGTCTTGGCTGGGTGCAGTGGCGCATGCTGGCAATCCCAGCACTTTGGTAAACCGAGGTGGGTGGATCATGAGGTCATGAGATCAAGACCATCCTGCCCAACATAGTGAAACCCCGTCTCTACTAAAAATACAAACATTAGCTGGGCATGGTGGTTCAAGCCTGTAGTCTCAGCTACTCGGGAGGCTGAGGCAGGAGAATCGCTTGAACCCAGGAGGTGGAGGTTGCAGTGAGCTGAGATCGCACCAATGCACTCCAGCCTGGCAACAGAGTAAGACTCTGTCTCAAAAAAAAGAAAAGAAAAGAAAAAAGAAAAAGAAAATGTGTTGTCTCAGGCCTTGGACCTAGGGAATCAGAATTTGCAATTTCACAAGACCCCTAGGTGATTTTGTGCACATTACAATCTGAGCAATGGCTGGGTGTGGTGGCTCAAGCCTGTAATCCCAGCACTTCGGGAAGACAAGGTGGATGGATTGCTTGAGCCTGGGGCAATGTGGTGAAACCCTGTCACTACAAAAAAAAAAAAAAATTGCTATGGGGTGGTGGTACGCACCTGTAGTCCCAACTACTCGGGAAGCTGAGGTGGGAGGATTGCTTGAGCCCAGGAGTTTGAGACCAGGCTGGGCAACACAGGGAGACCCCATATCTACAAAAATAAAAATAAAATTAGCCAGGCATGGTGGTACATGCCTGTAGTCACAGCTACTCTGGAAGCTGAGGCGGGAGGATTGCTTGAACTGAGGAGGTTGAGGCTGCAGTGAGCTGTGATCTCGTCACTGCACTCCAGCCTGGGCAACAGAGCGAGACTCTCCCAAATAATAATGATTAGTATAATTATCACAACATCTGAGCAGCACTGCCCCCGGCACGTCATCACCCACCCCAGCCCACCACAGCCCCTGTCCAGTGGTCGGGTTCCTCAGCCTCACAGCAGCTCTCCACGTTGAGCAGTTTTTCTTTTTCTTGCTTTTTTTTTTTTTTTTTAGATGGAGGCTCAAAAAAAAATTTTATTGTTGATAATAAAATTCATTCCCTTCTTTGTAAGAGGATTATCCAGCCCCACCCTTGCTCAGGCTGGAGTGCAGTGGCGAGATCTCAGCTCACTGCCACCTTCACCTCCCAGGTTCAAGCGATTTTCCTGCCTCAGCCTCTCGAGTAGCTGGGACTACAGGCACGTGCCAGGACCGGCTAATTTTTTGTATTCTTAGTAGAGACAGGGTTTCACCATGTTAGCCAGGATGGTCTCAATCTCCTGATCTTGTGATCTGCCTGCCTCAGTCTCCCACAGTGCTAGGATTACAGGCGTGAGCCACCGTGCCGGGCGCCGAGCAATTTTTCAATCATTGTCCTTTCTCAGCTTCCAGGACACCACACCTTTCTGCTTTTACTCATTTCTAGCTCCTTTGGATTTTTTTCCTTGATTCCTCTCCTCTATTGACCTCTAAATGCTTGAATGCCCAAGGTTGGTGTTGGGTCCTCTCCTTCGCTGTCACCTTCTATCCTTGGGTATCCTCACCTGAATCCATAGTTTTATATACCATGTATTTCAGTGTCATTTTGTGGCTCTGAGACGCGAGTAGTGTTGGGACAGTAAGTGCCTGTATCAAGGCTGACTTCAGAGACAGGTGGCCTGTGCAGCCCCTCATTTGGTTTAATGCTCTGTGGTCACTATCTTGAAATTTTTTTTTCTTTTTTTTTTTTTCCCGGGTGCCTTGCACTGGAAATCGTCTTGAAATTTGCAAGTGTTTTTGAACAAGGGGCTGTGCATTTCCATTTTGCAGGGGATTTGCATTTGCAATTTGCATAATTTGCCCTGCAAATGATGTCGCTGGTCCTGACCTCTGCTCTACCAAGACTCCTGGGGTGGGGAGCTCCCTGAAGGAGCAAAGAAGCTTGGAGTCAAGAAGGCACAGCATCCCCACCATGAGCTTCCCCCACCCCAACTTATTTTTCTTCCAGGTTTCCCCTTTTTGGCAAATGGTACCCCCAATATTCCGCTTTTCGAGCCAATAATCCTTGATGACTGCTCAACTCCACATGTATCCATGAACATCTAAAATACATTTTGACCCTGTCCCCCTCCTCTCCAGCTGAAGCCCCCCTTGTCTCATGCTGGGTCATTTGTACCTGGTTCCCTTGCCTCCTCCTGCCTCCAGAGCAGCCAGAATGACCTTGGTGGGAATGCGGGAGGAGGGGGTTGGATCTCAGCATTCCTCAGCAAACACCTCCCATGGCTTCCTCCCTGTGCCCTTGCTGATTCATTTCCTTCCTCCCTACCACTCCCTCCCCTTAGACCCCACCTCTAGCCAGACTGAGGGTCCTTTGGTGCTTTCCTCTGGGGTCTTTGCACAGGCCATTCTCCTGCTTGGAACACTCTCCCTTACCCCATCCACACACTCCATCCCCCACAGTGCTGACTTCCAAGCTTTCAGAAGCCCTTCCCTGGGCAGCCTTCCCTGATGCCCCTCCCCGCTTAGGGCTGGTTGTACCCTGAGCTCCCCTGGGCCCTGGGAATCCCCATCCAGAACTTTTCTATTTTCATTTTTTTGTTTTTGAGACAGGGCTTCACTCTGTCACTGGAGTGCAGTGGTGCGATCTCGGCTCACTGCAACCCCTGCTTCCCAGGTTCAAGTGATTCTCCTGCCTCAGCTTCCCGAGTAGCTGGGATTCCAGGCATCCGCCACCACGCCCAGCTAATTTTTGTATTTTTAGTAGAGATGGAGTTTCACCATCTTAGCTAGGCTGGTCTTGAACCTCTGACCTCGTGATCCACCCACCTCGACCTCCCAAAGTGCTGGGATTACAGGCATAAGCCTCAGCACCCAGCCTTCAGTCTCAGGTATTTCTTTATTGTGATGCAAAAATGGATAAATACCATCTCCTTTGGGTGTATACTCGGAAGAAGGATTGCTGGGTCCTGGGGTAGTTCTATTTTTGATTTCTTTAGGAACCTCCACACTGTTTTCCATAATGGCTGTGCTAATCTGTATTCCCACCAACGTTGTACTGGAGTTCCCATCCTTGATAACATTTGCCATCACTTGTCTTTGTGATAACAGCTATCCTTACTATGAAGTGCTATCTCATGGTGATTTTAATTTACACTTCCTTGTTATAGTGATTGAGCACCTTTTCATATACCTATTGGCCATTTTTATATCTTCTTTGGAGAAATATCTGTTCAGGTCATTTGCCTAATTTTAAAATGGGATGATTTGTTTTTCTGCTATTGAGTTGTAAGAGTTCTTTATGGATTTTGGATGTCAATCCCTTATCACGTATGTGGTTGGCAATGATTTTTTCCCCAGTCTATTAGTTGTCTTCATTTTGTTGATTGTTTCCTTGGTTGTGCAGAAGTGTTTTTTTTTTTTTTAATGCAGTCTCATTCATTTGTTTTTGTTCTTGTAGCTTGAGCTTTTCGTATGATGTCCAAAAAGTCATTGCCAAGGCCAGTGGTGAGGAGCTTTTCCCGTGTTCTCTTCTAGGAGCTTATTGTTTCAGGTCTTACATTTAGGTCTTTTTTCCATTTTGGATTGATGTTTGCATATGGTATAAGGGTCCGATTTCATTTTTTTGCATATGGAAATCCGAATTTCCCAGCACCATTTATTGAAGAGACTATTTGTTTCCCATTGTGTCCTCTTGGTGCTCTTATCAAAAATTGATCCACCATATATGCTTGGATTTATTTCTGGGCTCTCTGTTTTATTCCACCAGTCTATGTTTCTGTTTTTATGTTAGTAACATACTGTTTTAATTATTGTAGCTTTGCAATATAATTTAAACCAGGCCAGGCACAGTGGCCCACACCTGTAATCCCAGAAATTTGGGAAGCCAAGGCAGGTGGATAATCTGAGGTCAGGAGTTAAAGACCAGCCTGGCCAACATGGTGAAACCCTGTCTACTAAAAATATTAAAAAATTAGCTAGTTGTGGTGGTGTGAACCTGTAGTCCCAGCTACTCAGGAGGCTGAAGCAGGAGAATCGTTTGAACCCAGGAGGTGGAGGTTGTCGTAACCCAAGATTGCGCTAACGCACTCTAGCCTGGGTGACAGACAAGAGTAAAACTCCATGTCAAAAAAAAAAAAAATCAAGAAGTATAGTGCTTCTAACTTTGGTTTTCTTTCTCAGTATTTCTTTGGTTACTTAGGTTTTTTTGTGGTTTCATATGAATTTTAAGATTGTTTCTTCTATTTCTGTGAAAATGCCATTGGAATTTTGATAGAGATTTGGGTATGGACATTTTGGATAACCTAGAGGAAATGGATGAATTCCTAGAAAAAATGTAACCTATCAAGATTGAATTGGAGGAAATAGAAAGCTTGAACAGACTAATAACAAATAAAGGGACTGAACAAGCATATTAAGCCATTTTCGCATTGCTATGAAGAAATATCTGAGACTGGGTAATTTACAAGAACAGAGGTTCCATTGGCTCATGGCTCTGCAGGCTGTACAGGAAGCATAATGTTGGCATCTCTTCTGGGGAGACCTCAGGAAACTTACAATCATGGCAGAAGGTGAAGGAGGAGCCAGGCCGCTCACATGGTGGGAGCCAGGAGCAAGAGAGAGAGGTGGGGGATGTGCCACAGACTTTAAAATGACCAGATCTCAGGAGAACTCACTTACTATACCAAGGGCAGCACCAAACAGATGGTACTAATCCATTCATGAAAAATCCATCCTCATGATCCAATCACCTCCCACCAGGCCACACCTCCAACACTGGGGATTACATTTCAACATGAGATTTGGGTGGGACAACATCCTAACTCTATCAAAAAGTAATTAAAAATCTTCCAACAGGCCGGGCGCGGTGGCTCACACCTGTAATCCCAGCACTTTGGGAGGCCGAGGCGGGTGGATCATGAGGTCAGGAGATCGAGATCCTCCTGGCTAACATGGTGAAACTCCATCTCTACTAAAAATACAAAAAATTGGCCAGGTGTGCTGGCACATGCCTATAGTCCCAGCTACTCGGGAGGCTGAGGCAGGAAAATCGTAAGTTTAAAAAAACAACAAAAGCTTCTTCAAAACAGCTCAAAAAGAGAAGGGGGTTTATTAAAACAGGAGGGTCCCAGAGATCCAAGCCTGGGCATGCAGCAGCCTCAGGAAGGTAGGAGTAGGGACTCAGAAAGTTGTCAGGAAACCTGGAGGTAGCATCTTAGGCTCCTTGTGACTATTTCTCTTTTTATCTCGGTCTCTCTCCTTATTTTCCTTCCTTTCTCTCTCCCTCTCCCCCTCACCCCCTTGTCTCACTATCTTTCCTGCATGATTGCCTTTTTCTGTCTTATCTCTGCCTGTCTCTGTCACTCTCTCCCATAACTGTATTTCAAACTTCCATGATCAAATCTTCTCTCTGCCATTCTATGAGCATGTGGCCAAATACAGCCAGCCCAGCCCAGCCCAGCTTTATGCCTCCTTTCAAATAACCAGCCAAGAAGGCAACCCAGTAGCTCTGATTCTCAAGGCCAAAGTCACAGTAGAAAGAAGCTGATTGGCTTATCTTGAATGAGCCTCCTCCTCTGGTCCAATCAGCTGTCGCTAGGGGAATGGAGAGGTATAAATATGGCCCCTGAGGCTCCACCTGGGGGAGAGGCGGGTCTAGGAAAAGGGAGTCCAAGGACTGCCCAGGAGCATAGATGCCCACCACACCTGCCTGCCCAGTTGGACCCTCTCACAGATAGGTTTTGACCTGAATCGAGCTTTGGTCCTCTTGGCCCCTTGGCCACGGTCTTGCAGACTGCTAGCTGAGCTCCGTTCCTTTCATCTCTGCAGGTGGTACTTCCCTTCTCTGAGCCTCAGCTTCCTCATTTGTGAAATGATCGTAACAGCCCCTCCCAGTGGGGAGGTTGCAAGATCCCACATGAGGTCCTGTGGGCAGAGGGCCCAAGGCCCTGCCGGCCACAGTGACCATGACACATCTGAATTTCCTAAAGCCCTACAGTTCCTCTGGTCCTCTCCTGCCTGCCTCACTCCTCCCTTCTTCTCCTGCCTCCACCATCTTCCCCCACTGCCAGTACAGCCCCAGGATGCTTGTGGTTACACCCAGTGAGATCCACCTCCCTCTACCACCACCCACATATTACTAATTTGGGACACACACCAGGGTGCCTGGGTTTAGCTGTTGAAACCACACATTCTGACCATTCTGTCAGTCTCCTGAGCCTCTGTGCTTAGCCTGGCTGAGCTCTTTGTGGGCCAGACATTGTTCTGCAGTACCAGGTCTAAAATCAGGTAGGGGACACCAGGCAGCAGAGGGAAGGAAACACCAGTGCCTATAGGATATCAGACACCACAGATGCCCCAGTGCTCTCCTGGAATGCTGCCCTACACACTGTGGACAGATGCAGCTGCTAATGTCATTTCTTTTTTTTTTTAATTTGAGATGGAATCTTGCTCTGTCACCAAGGCTGGAGTGCAGTGGCGCGATCTCGGCTCACTGCAACCTCCACCTCCCAGGTTCAAGTGATTCTCCTGCCTCAGTCTCCCAAGAAGCTGGGACTATAGGCATGCGCCACCACACCCAGCTAATTTTTGTGTTTTTGGTAGAGATGGGGTTTCACCATGTTGACAAGGCTGGTCTCGAACTCCTGACCTCAAGTGATCCAGCCGCCTCAGCCTCCCAAATTGCTGAGATTACAGGCATGAGCCACCACGCCTGGCATGTTTCTTCTTATTTTATTGTTTTCTTATTTATTGAGCCAGTGTTCCCCACTGCCTACTCTCTTCTTACTGGAGGTGGGGCACTGGGGACTTCAGTATCTACAGAAGATGACGGTGTTGAACTTGGAAACCTCAGGCCATGACGTAAGGCTAAACAGGCCTCACCATCCTGTGGATGCAGAAAGATCACGTGGAGAGGCACATCCAGCACCCAGCCTCAAGGCCTACCTCCTTGTCCCAGAACCCTAGTCCACCACAAACCTTCCGCCTTCTGTCCCCACAAGAGAGTTCGGGTTGTTCCCAAGTGGAGTCTTCCAGGCACCTGTGAATCCGAGGTGGATTCACATGGACCATGTAAGCCGAGATTGCATGGGCCTGTCAGCCTCCGATGCTCTGGTTGTGCCATGGGCCTCTCCAAGCCCTGCTGGGCACCTCAGCTGCCCTCTGAGCCTTTTTTTTTGAGACAGAGTCTTGCTCTGTCACCCAGGCTGGAGTGCAGTGGCGTGATCTTGGCTCACTGCAGCCACTGCCTCCCAGGTCCAAGCGATTCTCCCACCTCAGCCTCCCAAGTAGCTGGAATTACACGTGCCCACTGCCACACCTGGCTAATTTTTGTATTTTTAGTAGAGCTGGGGCAGTTCACAATGTTGACCAGGCTGATCCTCCTGCCTTGGCCTCCCAAAGTGCTGGGATTATAGGCGTGAGCCTCCGTGCCCGGACCCTGGGCTCTGAGCCTTTGCTACACCAGCCTGTGTTCCACACAGACCTTGCCTGTGCCTTGACCCAGCAGCAGACCCTTCCTGACAGCGCCAGCCCTTAAGAAGCTGGCAGCTCCTGTGGCAGAATGCTTTAGGCTCACTCAGGAGGTTCCTACCTTGAGGTGCTTAAGCCCCAAAGTGACGCAGAAGTTGATGAAGCTGCTTTCTAAGTTCAAAAACCCACAACTAGCTTTTCCCTTGGGTGCAGCACACACCTTAGCAGGAGAGTGGGGTTGGGGGTTCGAGTGCCAGCCAACGCCTCAAGTCTGGAACTCTCCTTTTTGTTCAGGTCCTATTGCTTGCTCCAGAGTCCATATTTTCTCATGGTACATTCTCCCTAGGAGGCCCTGCAGCCAACCACCCCACCCCACGACCCCACTGCCATCTCGGCTGCAAGTAGCAAACACCCTAATTCGACTGGTAGACGTTCCTGTCTCACAGAGGAGAAAACTGAAGGCCAGCAGGGCCGCGCCTGGGTCAGTTATGTCCGTGGCTGCTTGATAGGTTGAGGTATTGGTCTGCAAATATTCACAGGCCTCCCCCAGCCCTGGATAAGTATACATCCTGAACCGTGCGCTAGGCTTGGTCATGTGACTCATCAGCCATTGGAACGTGAGCCAAGTTCTTTTTTTTTTTTTGCTTTTTTGAGAAAGGGTCTTGCTCTGTTGACTAGGGTGGTGTGCAGTAGGACAATCATAGTTCACTGTGGCCTCAAACTCCTGGGCTCAAGTGATCCTCCTGACTCAGCCTCCCAAGTAGCTGAAAATACAGGTGCCCACCACCACGCCCAGCAAATTTTTAAATTTTTTGAAGAGACAGGGTCTCACTATGTTGCCCAGGCTGGTCCCAAACTCTTGGGCTCAAGGAATCCACCTGCCTAGGCCTCCCAAAGTTCTGGGATTAAAGGCGTGAGCCACCATGCCTGGTCATCCAAGGCCGTAAATGTGCTCATGTGAGTACTGGCTCAACCCCTTGCACTCCTGAGAACTGCCATGAGAAGAATTCATCCCGGCCTTGCACGGTGGCTCATGCCTGTAATCCTAGCACTTTGGGAGGCCAAGGCAGGAGGATCACAAGGTCAAGAGATTGAGACCATCCTGGCCGATATGCTGAAATCCTGTCTCTACTAAAAATGCAAAAATTAGCTGGGCATGGGGGTGTGCACCTGTAGTCCCAGCTAGAGCTAGCTGGGAGGCTGAGGCAGGAGAATTGCTTGAATCTGGGAGGTGGAAGTTGCAGTGAGCTGAGATCACGCCACTGTACTCCAGCCTGGGTGATAGATCGAGACTCCTCCACCACAAAAAAAAAAAAAAAAGAATTCAGCCTGGTTCCCAGAATAAACACATCATGGGGAAGACTGGAGCACAGCCTGCAGTCTGACACAGGGTGGCCCAGCCCGTTCTAGGTTAGCTAAGCCACATCAACTTGCTCGCTTATGATCCAGGAGCCTGAGACAAGACCGCATCAGTCACTGGGTTTGCGGGAGGGTTGTTTGCAGCATTATGGTAGTAATAGCTGACTAGTCCATATGTTTATGGCAGGTTCACTTTGTCCTCAGGACTGTCCCCAAAGGTGGGGCTGCTGCGGGGCCAGGAGTGATGTCTGCAGTCACACAGAGAGGCAAGAGAAGGGGGCAGCTTTTCCTCTTGCCATGTATGTTTTTGTTTGTTTGCTAGACTGGAGTGGTGGAGTTCAGTGGCGTGATCTTGGCTTACAACCTCTGCCTCCCAGGCTCAAGCAATTCTGCCTCAGCCTCCCATGTGGCTGGGACTACAGGTATGTGCCACTACCGCCCAGCTAATTTTTTTGTAGGTTTTAGTAGAGATGGGGTTTCACCATGTTGGCCAGACTGGACTCGTGACCTCAAGTGATCCACCCATCTTGGCCTCCCAAAGTGTTGGGAATATGGCAGGAGCCACCATGCTCAGCCCTTATCTTCCTTAAATTCAGTCCTATCTTTTTGTTTTTGATCAAAGGGAATATTTCTCTCTTTCCAATGGAGATCACCTCCTGTCTAAGGAGCAGAGTCCTGTCCCAGGCCTGTAGCCCAGGCCCTGATCGATCACGGGCAAGAGGGATGGAATCATCGCAATCGGTTCACCTTGGTGCCCATTTCCTCGTGCCTTGTGGCCAGAAAGGGTGCCTGTGAGTCACAGGGGCACCCGGTGGTCAACTCAAATCAGATTTCCATCAGTTAGGACAGAAATGGAGCAGGGCAATTGAATGGGAACCCACAGGGCTGGCCACAGACTCCTGCTGCCCCACGAAACTGGTGATCAAATGTCAGATGTATGAAGCACACGTCAAATGCGTAAGTGGGAAAACTGCACTGCGGTTCTTGTTTTCCTGCAATTCCAGTAGGTCCTCCCTGCATTTGCATCTCTAAGGCAGTGGGGGACTGCCAGGTTGTCATTCACGAGACTGTTTTATATATTTTTTTGAGACATAGTCTCACTCTTTCATCCAGGCTGGAGTGCAGTGTCATGATCTTGGCTCACTGTAACCTCCACCTCCCGGGTTAAGTGATTCTCCTGCCTCGGCGTCCCAAGTAGCTGGGATTACAAGCACCTGCCACCATACCTGGCTAATTTTTATATTATTAGTAGAGATGGGGTTTCACCGTGTTGGCCAGGCTGGTCTTGAACTCCCGACCTCAGGTGATCCACCGCCTCAGCCTCCCAAAGAACTAGGGATACAGGCATGAGCCACCGTGCCCGGCCTCATGGGATCATTTTGAAAAACAACATATAAAATGGATAAAGTCAGAGACACTCCGGTTCCTAGGGGATACTGGGAGAGATGGGGGAGTAGAAGCCCAATTTTCTCTGCCTTCCTCTTTACTCCCTCCTAGTCAGGACCCCTGAGACATGGTCAAAAAACCCAGGATTCTGTCAAAGTCAGGAAACTATTGGAAAGCAGAAACAGAGCTCACATTTACTAAGTATCTCCAACATTCTAGGCAACTGGGCACAGATTTGCTCAGATAATATCCTTTATGCTCATTTTAAGAATAAATGAATCATTGTCTGAGGCGCTACATAGCAGTAGAGCTAGGATTAGAAACCAGATGTCTACCTCCAAAACCCACTTTTGGTCCCAGTCACAGAGCAGTGACCCCCACCCCAGCTGAGGGCTGGCCTTGGGAGGGTCCCCAGCCTGGGCGTTTCGGAAACAGCACCCACTGTGGAGCCGTGTGGTGAGTGATGCTGGAGAGGCCTGGGTTTGAGCTCCAGCAGTGAGTATAACTTGCTGTGTGGCCTTGGGCAAGACTCTTCACCTCTTTCACTCTCGGTTTCCTTATCTGCGAAATGAGATGTTGGGTCCTTACATCTGTGACATCCTATGACCTAAATGTAGCCCACCCCAGTTGGCCTGGATTGAGAGCTGCTAGGGAAGCCCTTCCACCACGAGGAGGCAGGAACAGCATTGAAGGGCCTGGGCCTCTCAGAGAGGAAGTGAAACTGAAGGCCTCTGCCTTCTTCCATCCCCTCTCCGCCCTCACACGCTGCCACCTTCTGAACTGATTGAAACCCAGCCAGAGCGGGCCCCCGCCAGTGACTCAGCCCCTGGCCCTATCTGATTGTCATGGTCAATTCCTAGAAGTTGAAGAGAAGTCAGTTCTCTTCCGCCATTGCTACCACCTCCCACTGAAAGGCGAGTTCTAATTCTGTCCCTCCACCGCAGTCAGGAGGATGGCGGTGAAGACCCGAGGGGCTTTCAGGGGAAAGTCTGGATTTGATGTGTGGAGGCCAGGCAGTGCTGGAAGGGGTGAGGAAGGCAGAGGACCGTCCTTGTCATGGTTGGAACCATGATGTGTAAAGCTGGGGGGACAGGGACAGGCAGGATCTCAGCTTGCCACTTATCAGCTGTGTGACCTTGGACACATTCCATCAACTCCCTTGGCCTCAGTTGTACATGAAATAAACAGGAAATCCCTCCTTCCCAATTTCACTTCTCAGAAATAACCACTGCTAATGGTTCAGGGTTGCAGTTACCAATCCAGAAGAGGTAGAGACGGAGATGGGAATTGAGGTGGAAAGTAGGTAGATGGGCAGAGAGCCGCTGATTCCACACACAATGGTGGGGTACACTGTACTGGAAGGTGGTTCAGGACAAGGGGAAGAGTGCAGGCTCCACTTTGAAGAACTTGGCTTTGAAGAATTTCCTATCTATCTCCTTCACTAAACTCCAAGGGAACATAAACCCAACAAGAGCAGAAGCTCTGCCTGTCTTGCTCAGCAAGATACCCCCAGCACCTGGACTTGTGCCTGGCACACAGGCACTTGGACAGAGGAATGGCAGGAGGCCTGGAGACCTGGCTGCTGCCCCCTGACTCCAAGGTAAGCCAGCAGGTACCGGACAACAGCACCCAGTACCACACACCCAGTTTCCAAGCACAAAAGGCACATGTCTGCTGCTTCTCTTCTGTCTTCTAAATCTCACTCAAAATGCCTTTTTGTGTTTTTGAGGCAGAGTTTTGCTCTTGTTGCCCAGTGCAATGGCATGATCTCGGCTCACTGCAACCTCCGCCTCCCAGGTTCAAGCGATTCTCCTGCCTCAGCCTCCTGAGTAGCTGGGATTAGAGGCATGTGCCACCACACCCGGCTAATTTTGTATTTTAGTAGAGATGGGGTTTCTCCATGTTGGTCAGGCTGGTCTCAAACTCCTGAGCTCAGGTGATCCACCGGCCTCGGCCTCCCAAAGTGCTGGAATTACAGGTGTGAGCCACCGCACCCTGCCCCAAATGCCTTTTTTTAAATTTTGAGATGGAGTCCTGCTCTGTCACCCAGGCTGGAGTGCAGTGGCACAATCTCGGCTCACTGCAACCTTTACCTCCAGGGTTCAAGCGATTCTGAGGTAGCTGGGATTACAAGTGCCTGCCACTACCTCCAGCTAATTTTTGTATTTTTGGTAGAGATGGGGTTTCACCATGTTGGCCAGGCTGGTCTTGAGCTCCTGACCTCAGGTGATCCACCCACCTTGGCTTCCCAAAGTGCTGGGATTACAGGCATGAGCCACCACACCCAGCCTCAAAATGTCTTATGACCCACACTACCCCAGAGCTATGCAGGGAAGGGAATCTGGGAAACATAGTTTCAGTTTAGTTAAGTCATCAACAATACAAAGCCACCTCAGTTTAGATCATCAAGATGCCTTCAGATTGTATTGTGGCAGAGAACAGGAGAGTTAGCATCGTCTGGGGTTTAGACGGTGAATGTGGACTGATGTCTGCCCCATGTGAATATGCACTGCTCTGACCCATCTTTCTGATGGGTATAGAAAAGAATACACTCTGCAGATCAATAGCCACATACTAAGCGCCAGAGGTGATGACAATCTGTTCAATTAAGATGCCACATCTGGCATAGCAGCTGTGATTGGTCCTACCACTTAGTTATATTTGCAGTGATTTACCCTCTTCTGCCATGATCCACCAGGTTTTTAAAAGACTCTCTTGGTGACCTAAATG
>CAUYLG010010974.1:0-21046 GCA_963573385.1 Cacajao melanocephalus | reverse complement strand
TCTTGAAGACGTTCAGCCTCATGACTTAGGAAAAGTTGGAGAGGTCATTGTGACCAAAGATGATGCCATGCTCTTAAAAGGAAAAGGTGACAAGGCTCAAATTGAAAAACGTATTCAAGAAATCATTGAGCAGCTAGATGTTACAACTAGTGAATATGAAAATGAAAAACTGAATGAATGGCTGGCAAAACTTTCAGATGGAGTAGCTGTGCTGAAGGTTGGTGGGACAAGTGATGTTGAAGTAAATCAAAAGTAGGAGTTACAGATGCCCTTAAAGCTACAAGAGCTGCTGTTGAATAAGGCATTGTTTTGGGAGGGGGTTGTGCCCTGCTTCAGTGCATTCCAGACTTGGACTCATTGACTCGAGCTAATAAAGATCAAAAAATTGTTATAGAAATTATTAAAAGAACACTCAAAATTCCAGCAATGACCATTGCTAAGAATGCAGGTGTTGAAGGATCTTTGATAGTTGAGAAAATTATGCAAAGTTCCTCAGAAGTTGGTTATGATGCTATGGCTCAAGATTTTGTGAATATGGTGGAAAAGGAATTATTGACCCAACAAAGGTTGTGAGAACTGCTTCCTCTCTGTTAACTACAGCAGCAGTTGTAGTCACAGAAATTCCTAAAGAAGAGAAGGACCCTGGAATGGGTGCAATGGGTGGAATGGGAGGTGGTTTGGGAGGTGGCATGTTCTAACTCCTAGAACAGTGCTTTACCTTTATTCATGAACTGTGACAGGAAGCCCAAAGTAGTGTTCCTCACCAATAACTTCAGAGAAGTCAGTTGGAGAAAATGAAGAAAAGACTGGCTGATGTTTAAGACATTACTATAAGCATCAGTTTCTGGTTTCAGTTGACAAAATTTGTTGCTGCCATTGTCTATGCCTACAGATAATTTATTTTGTATTTTTGAATAAAAAGACATTTGTGCATTCCTGATACTGGGTGCAACAGCCATGTACCGATATACTGCTTTCAACTTAAATCACTGAAGCATTTTTACTGCTATTCTGTTAAAATCAGTATTTTAGTGCTTGCCACCACCAGATGAGAAGTTAAGCAGCCTTTCTGTGGAGAGTGAGAATAATTGTGTACAAAGCAGAGAAATATCCAATTATGTAACAATCTTTGTGTAATAAAAATTTGTTTAAAGTTAAAATATATATATATTTGAAGAGGTTTATTCTGAGCCAAATACAAGTGACCAATGGCCTGTGACACATCCTCAGGAAATCTTGAGAACGTTTGCCCAAGGTAGTCAGGGCACAACCTAGTTTTATACATCTTAGGGACACATGAGACCTCAATCAAATACATGTAAGATTTACATTGATTTGATCTGGAAGGGTGAGATAACTTGAAGTGGAATGAGTGGGGGCTTCCAGGTTATTTCAGGTAAATATAAAACTTTTCTGATTGACAATTGGTTGAGTTATTATCAATAGAAAGGAATGTCTGGATTATGAAAGGAGTTGTGGAGACCAAGGTTTTATCATGCAGATGAAGCCTCCAAGCAGCAAGCTTGAGAAAGAATAGATTGTGTTTCTTAACAGACTTAAGATTTGTGTTGAGGTTAATGCTGGTCAGCTTTTCCTGGTTTCCAAAAGGGAAGAGGGTAGAATGTGGCATTCCAACCCCCACTCCCATCATGGCCTGAACAAGTTTTTCAGGTTAACTTTAGAATGCCCTTGGCTGAAAGGAAGGGCCCATTCAGATTGTTGGGGGGGCCTTAGAATTTTTTCTGGTTTACAGACTGGAAGCCTGGGGTTGGTGGGACCACACCACTGTGGAAACGAGTAGTAGCTGATCGGTTGGCTTGAACATTTCTCTGACAGTATTTTGGCAAAATGGGTCTGCCATGACTGTACAAACTCAATATCTGTCTGTCCCTACTTATTAAGGTAATAATGAACATTCCCCAAGTCCCTATGAACCAATTTTTTTTCTAAATTTTCCCTAAGCATATCCTGTGGTCAGGACTAACATTTGAATAATAGCCTTTTTATTTGTCTTGTTCCTTTTCCTGGAGTTTCATGGGTAGAGGTCTGCCTTGTTCATCTCTCAGCACCTAGCTCAGTGACTCCACAGATTATTGGCCCATTGTCCATCGCCACCCATGACGATCAGAGAAAACCAACAACATGAGCTCCCCACAACTTTATGTCAAAGAAGTGCTCTTATCTAAGCTCCCTTTGTCCCAAGCCTTGGAGGCAGTCATTGAGTTTGTGGAGGGCTCTATACAAATGGGCCTTCTGGCACTCTAATTACAGCCATAAAGTCAGTTCCCAAATAAGATTCACAGCTGCTCCCTCTGACTTGACCACAGGCCACATGGCAACTGGCTAGCTCCCTAATGCAGCCAAGCCACTCTCAGCAGCTCATCAGTGAATCTTATTCCCCTGGTATTGCAGGAACATCTGAAAGATTCATTTTACCCTGCAGTAAGGAAAAGAAAAAATGCCACATACTGCCTTGCTTGTTAGAAATAAAAGACTTTCCATTGAGCTGAGCCATTTGCTTCTGAATAGCAGTGTAAATGAAGTCATTCTGCAGCTGCAGCTCCTGCAGCCTAAGAAGCCCAGGATGGAGACAGGGCTGTCTGGGACATGTGTCATCTTGACAGGTGGGAGAATGTAAGGGCAAGCATGCTGAGCAGTTGTTGTCTGTTCAAAACCTCTAAACATGAGAAGGTAGGAGAGAGATGGATTATGAAGAAGTTCTAGACTGAAAACATTGCCTAACTCTGAAATAGGTATTTAATAGCAAGTATGAAAGGAAAATAAAAACTTGGGACTCCAATTCACTCTGCCAAAAGAAAAAAATTAAGCTGAAAGCTGAGTCATGCAAGAAGCTACCTTTCCTTTTGTTCCTAAGCAGACAGCTACAAATAAAAGGTTAAATATCTCCACAGGTAGCTACTGTATATTCACTTTATCTTATGTAAAGTGTCAATTTACTGAGCTCCAGACAAATATGTAATTGACTATTCCCCTACCTGCTCCTTTTCTCTTGCAACATGTGGGTTCAGTAATGTGACCACACCCTCCCTGTTTCCCTTCCAGCCTGCTTTTCCCCATTAGATATTGAAGCCCTCAAAATCATATTTGGAGAAAGGCACAGACACATCTCCCAGGTGCACTTCTTTAACCTTGGCAAAATAAATTTCTACATTGATTGAGACCTGTCTCAGATGCTTTTTGGTTTACAAATTGGCCACCAATGGAAGGGATTCTAAGTGGAGGCTGTCCTGATCTTTGACAAATCTCCTACTGGTGCTTGGTACCAGCTTGAGCTCTTTTTATTGCTGAAACCAATAGGATAGTTTGCCGAGGTCCAGGGATTCCCCTTCCAGAAAATCTCTAATCTCCCAAAATTTGGTTGAGACCTGAGGTTTACTTTGCTGTACCACTTCTTTTCTGGAGTTTTACTCACTTCCAACAAGGAAGGCCGGATTTCCTGCTTCCTTTTTGATGGAGAGTAGGCAATTCATTTCTGGAGTTTCACCTCACTTCTGTAAACCACAAAGTATCTGATGATATGCCTTGTCAGGTCTCCATATGCAAGCCTGGAACCAGGAAGTCTGAAGTCCTGCCTGCCTCAGCTAATCGTCTCCCACCCCCGTCTATGTTTGCCATTATCCCTAATCGCCCAGCGGAGCGTCCCTGGACAAGCCTCTCATCCCACCCTGCCATCTTAACTGTTCTTAAGATAATGTGAATGCTCCTTGCCCCATCCTGCCATCTTAACTGCTCTTCTGCCTTACCCAACCCGCCGTTGTAACGAACTTGTGGTCGTGTATACTCCTTTCCCCTACTCCCCACCACTGTAACTGATCTTCCTCTGCAACACCCCCACCCCCTAAAATTACTCCAACCTATAAAACAAATTCCCACCCTTACTCCCTTCGCCTGTCCTTTCTCGGATTTGGCCCGCTTGCACCCAAGCGAGAAATAAAACAGCCTTGTTGCCCACACAAATCCTGTTTGGAAGATCTCTTTATTAAATATATTTAATATTCTGTACTACTGGACGTGAATAACAGGTCTCAATCGATTTAGAAGCTTATTTTGGCAAGGTTATGGACACACCTGGAAGACAGATCTGTGCCTTTCTCCAAAGATGGTTTTGAGGGCTTCAGTATGTAAAGGGGAAAAGGCAGATACTGGGGGGAGAAAAAGAAATTTTGAAAAGATGTGGGTAGATAAGAGGCAAGCAGTTGCATTCTTTAGAGTCTTTGATCACTCATTCACATTTGAGGGGGTTAGAGCAATTGTCACTTATGCATTCATCTAGCTCAGTGGATATGCATTTTTACATAAGATAAAATAAACATAGGGCAGAGGAAGCAATCAGATATGCATTTATCTCAGGTTAGCAGAGGGATGACTTTGAGTCCTGTCCATTGTCCCATACTTGTGAAGATAAGCTTTCAATTTACATTGTCAGGGTGAAATTCAACAGAGCTGTTTTAGGGTAAAAATCTAGGGGCCCACAGGGAATTTCCTAAGGGGAAAATTATAGGGACTGTAGCTTTAAAAAATAATAATCTTTGTAGCTATCATTTTTAGGAATGAAATGGGAGGCAGGTTTGCCTGATGATGTTCTCTGCTTGACTTTTCCCTTTGGCTTAGTGATTCTGGGGTCCCTAGATTTATTTCTTTTCACACTGTCTAAATAAAATTGGTCTCCTTATACATATTATGAAAACTGTAATAGTCACTATATAAAGTTATTTAGTAGATTTGGTATATTACCATATTTGGTAGTATTAGATATAGCAAACCCCAAGTTTCTCTTCAAAAAATCAGTATGTAAGTATATTCAGCTCTCTTATTCTTTAATTCTCTATTTTAAAGTTTAACTTCTTTGTAGTTTCAGTAAACAACCTTTTCCACCAGTTCTAATCAGTAGTTCACATCTGTTCTTCTGGTCTCCTGCTCCTTCCTGACTCATCCCAGTCACCTGCTCCAGTCACCTGCTCCAGTCACCTGCTCTGGTCACCTGCTTTGACCCCTGCTTATCTGCTCTGACCTGCACATAACTGTCCTTCCTGCCAAACTACCCACCCCACCACTCTGGCTCATACCACTGCTCCCTTTAAAATAGCAAATCAGTATTAGACTAGACTGTTCAGTCTAACCCTAGCCAATAGGGGAACAACACAGCTGTAGGGGCAACTTTTGTCAGACATAAGTACCCCTTCCCCTCCTGGTCTAGGTGTGTGCTCGCCATTGTTCCATCTGTGAGCTGCACTCTTCTATAGAAGTAAATTGCCTTGCTGAGGAAATCTATATTTGAGTGCTACTTCTTTTGCAGCATTGAAAATTCTACTTATAACAGTAGAATATGGTAGATTTCTATAATTTTATGTTTGACTTGGCATCTATTTTTAATCTCCCTCTAGCACACCAGACTCTCTTTCTGTACTTTGAGAAGTAAATTTCACAATCTGATTTTCACCTCAGAGTTGTTCCTTTAGTAGGCAAATTTATGGCTACCTAGCCGACAATTGCCTAGAGTAATGAAAAAAGATTATCAAGAAATTAGAATCCTAAAATAGGAGATTAAAAAAAAAGTAGCCTTATGAATCTATAAGGTCTATTCCATATCTACATGTCTAATACGTCTATGTATTTGTATGTCATGTATATAATGTTTCACTACCAGGAATATATAAAAGAACTCTGATTAACTAGTTTAAAGAAAAAAAGCACTTAAATGAAATACTGTACCAGAAAAAATAGACAGTTTAAACCCAAATGCTTTCTCAAGTTTACATGACTTAAGAAAATCCTTAATAAATAAAGTTGGTTTAAAAATTATTGGTAAAGGCAAGGCACAGTGTCTCACACCTGTAATCCCAGCACTTTGGGAGGATGAGGTGGGTGGATCACCTGAGGTCAGGAATTTGAGACCACCCTGACCAACGTGGTGAAACCCTGTCTCTACTAAAAATACAAAATTAGCTGGGCATTTTTGCCCTGTAATCCCAGCTGCTTGGGTGGCTGATGCAGAAGAATCACTTGAAGGGAGGCAGAGGTTGCAGTGAGCTGAAATCACGCCATTGCACTCCAGCCTGGGCAACAAGAGTGAAACTCTGCATCAAAATATTAAATATATATATATGTAAAATAAAATTAGAAATGTCTTCAAAATTGTCAACATATATTATTTTAGATTTATTGGTCAAGCAGTTTGATATTTATCTCTGCTAGATATTATAAGCTGTCAAAATTTAGCATGGAAGTTACAAAGCTTATAGCCCAAAAGAGAATTATATTTGTGTAATTTTTTAACAAATAAGGCATTTAATATTGTTGGTTTAATGAAAATAGCTAAACCTTTAGTTATTGAACAAAAACACCCATTTGGTTAACCGTAAGTTTCTTACTTATGTAAACGCCTGAAATTTACAGGCTATAAAAATGATTAATAGAGAAATAACTTTAAATAATGACTATCACCATTTTCATAGGTAACCTAGGTAAACTATCTTTTAAAAATTAAGTAAATATAATGAAATAAATGCTTGTAAAAGGAAAATATCTTGAGCCCCAAAATCATTAAGCTAAAGAGAAAATTCAAGCTGGGAACAGCTCAGGGCAAATGTCTCCCATTCTATTCAGTTATCCCTCTGCTCACTGAGACAGATGTACATTGTGATTGCCTTCTTTGGAAAGACTTATCAGAAACTCCTAAGAATATAACCATTTGTCTCTTACCTACCTGTGACCTGGAAGACCCCCTCCCTGCTTCAAGTTGTCCCCACCTTTCTGGATGGAACCAATATACTTCTTACACATATTAATTGATGTCTCATATCTCCCTAAAATGTATAAAACCAAGCTGTGGCCTGACCACCTTGAGCACATGTCATCAGGACTTCCCAAGGCTGTGTCATGGGCTCATATCCTCAACCTTGGTAAATACACTTACTAAATTAACTGAGAATTTAATTCTCAGTTAATTTAGAAGAATTAGAGAAAAGGCAATGGGGAAGACCATTTAGAATGCATCTCCAAATGCATTTTAATGTCTCAAATGTTGGGGGTTCACATTTTGGTAACCGCTAAGGGGTTCTAAGTGGAGATGCCCCTGACCTTTGACAAATCTCATATTGGTGCTTGGTACCAGTATAAGCTAACTGCATGGCAAAAACCAATAGGACTATTTGCTGAGGTCTGAGAGCACCCCCTCCAGAGAATCCCTAATCTCCCAAAATATAGTCGAGATCTAAAGCTTATTTTGCTGTACAACTCCTCCATTTGTTGTTGTTGTTGTTGTTATACTTGCTTTCAACACAAGGAAGGCAAGTTTTTCCTGCTTCCATGATGACAGAAGGCAGGTAACTCCTTTATGGAGTTCGAACTCACTTCCAACTGGGAAGATGAGGGTTTTTTTCCTGCTTATAGGATAGTAGAGAGCAGTCTTCAGCCTGAGACCCATCCCTAGGTAAGTGATTGAATTGGGGTTTGTCTTGGCTAAAGTTAAGATTAACAACCGGCTGGTGTTAATTTCTCCTTACCATTAGAGTACTCAGTAATATTGCTGGAGTTTCTTTGTTGTTTGTTCTGGTCTGAAGTTGTTTAAGGATCCTAATTCTAGTTTGGAGATGCATTCTAAATGTTCTTCATTGCGTTTTCTTCCAAGTTTAGTCTTAATTCAGTTTGTCTGTGCATTTTCATGAGGAGCTGAACTGTTGTTTTCATGCATTAATAATGAGAGACTGAACTTTCTCAGCTCCAAAGAGAAAGGGCATTTGCTCCTCCTGAGGGACTGTGTTAAGGAAAACAGTCCACAAGGGGCATGGTTTCAAAGGAAGGAATTTTCCAGCGCCATGCCTCCATCCACATCTCCATCCAGGAATGTAAACTTCTTTGTCTGACTTTCCCTCGCCTGGGCTAAGTGGAAATTCCAGGTGTGCTTCTTTGTTCAAAAAGCCTGGGAAAAGCTCTGGGAGGAAGGGCCTCTGTTACGAACCTAGCAGCCAATCCGGTATCAGAATCAAAGATCAATCACTCCAGCAGAAGTTTGAAAGAACTCCTCTCATTGGATGAGAACATGAATAGGGCAGGAATAAGTCCAAGATTAAAAACCCATTGCTCCTTACCTATGCTGATATCCCCTCCAGATTCCCCTCCCACAGCAGTGTGGGAGCTCTCGCTCTCCTTCTTTCTCTCTCTCTCTGCCTAATAAATCATTCATTGCTAAACTCTTTGGGTTCACAATATTTATTCAAATGGTAAGCTCCCCACACCTCCAGGGGCCCTTCCCCCATTCTTGGGGTAAGAGAGGTCAAGGACCTGGGCACATCAGGGAA
Organism: Cacajao melanocephalus; assembly: GCA_963573385.1. NCBI lineage: Eukaryota > Metazoa > Chordata > Mammalia > Primates > Pitheciidae > Cacajao > Cacajao melanocephalus. The sequence continues at coordinate 12,725 of CAUYLG010010974.1, read as the reverse complement.
AACATCGAATTGGAGAACTGGAAGCTCTTTGGGATGCTCCCGCAGCTCTGCTCCCATCCCCCAGTTACATCTTTGGTGAGCACGGGGAGGGAGCTAAGCCCCTGCACACCACCCTGGTTACACTTCCAGCCAAAAGGTGTGACTGGGGGGCCCCATGGGTGTGTCTAGGGGGTTGACCCCCATGACGTGCAGTGGCCCTTCAAGGAAATCCCCAACAAAAATTAATTTTAAAAAATGGCTCATCCAGGAAATACATATAAGGGCTGATCACCCAGAGCTTTTAGCCCTCTCTGAGGTCATAGACCTCTGGAGAAAGAATCTGAGAGAGAAACTCTGGAGAGAGAAATGTAAGAGGATGGAAGTGACTCAGTGGTGACATACTGTGGAGTCCTGACCAAAAGCAGCATATGTCAATCCACTATACAAAAACCTTAAGCAAGAGCTCAGTTCCTCCTTTTAAGAAGAAGAAGAAAAAAATAAGCAGGAAATAATCTAAGAATGAGGGGAAAACAAGGAAAATGACCCCCTTTTGAGAACTCCATAGTTTCCATGGCACTTCTACTTGCCAAAGTTTACGTAAAATGAAAATAATATGGTCTTTGTGAACATTACCTTAAGGAAAAAGGAGCCCTAAGGTCAACCTGCAAACTAGAGTTCCTAAGTCCTCTTTCTCTCTGTGTTTTTCTTTTCTGCCTGCTCTATTTTTATTTAGATTTTTTTAATATTTTTAGATTTTTTTATATTTTTAGATTTTTAAAAATATTTTTATTTAAATATTTTTTCTTTTCTCCCTGCTGTTATTTTTCTATTGAGACAAAAATCACTGTTTCAATTCAAGAAGTCCTTTTTGCAAGCCAGTGATTCCATATTTATCTCATGGCTAAAAATTCTGAAGTAAAAGCTATAGGATTTGTGTGTGTGTGTGTACATATGTGAATGTGTACATATTTAAAAGGCCTTTATAATTTCTATAATTTTATGTTTAATTGGCAATTAAATCTATTTTAATTTCCCGCTAGCACACCAAATTTTTTTTCTCCACACATTATAATGCATATTTTGCTCTTTGACTTTCACTGGAGTTGCTTTCTTTAATATAAAAATTTAAGGCTATTCAGCTGACAACTGCTCAGGTTTTTCCCATCTTAGACTTCCAGATTCTTGATAACCTGTTGTGACTTCCTTTGGCACAGGAAGTGTGAGACAGGAAAAAAAGGTTTTTATTAATCTATAAAATGTATTTCTATCAGCATGCCTAATGCGTCCATGTATTTATGTGTTGTGTACACAATATTTCACTACTAAAGATACATAAAAGAGCTCTAATTAATTGGCTTAAAAATAAAGTAAAAGTGCTTAAATTAGATACAGAAAAGGAAAAGACAAGTCAAATGCCTTTTCGAGTTTATGTAGCTTAAGTAAAATCTTTAGTAAATAAGCTAGCTTTAAAATTATTGGTAAAGTAATATTAAAAATGTCTTAAGAATTTCCAGCATACATTTTGTTTGCATTTATTAATCAAACAATGTCATCCTTATCCCTGCCAAATACTATAGGGTGTCAACATTCGGCACAGCGGTTACAAAACTACAAACCCAGCCCAAGACAGAACGATCTTTGCTTGTGTGATCTTTAATGAAGAAGACATTGATACTGGTTTCACGAAAATAGCTACATTCAGTAAAATTATCATAACTTCTAATCTTGTGTCTGTAGGCAGTCTAGTCCACAGGCAGTAAGGAGGTTTGTTATGGGAAAGGACTGTTATTGTCTTTGTTTCAAAGCTAAATTATAAACTAAGTTCCTCCCAAAGTCCAGTAATGAACAAGGACAGCTTGGAGGTTAGAAGCAAGATGGAGCCAGTTAAGTTATATCTTTTTCACTGTCTTAGCTATAATTTTGCAACGGCAGTTTCATAACTTTAACTCATGACTATTGTAGTTTTCACAAATAATCTAGGTAAGGACAGGTGCGGTGGCTCACGCCTGGAATCCTAGCACTTTGGGAGGCTGAGGCAGGTGAATCACAAGGTCAGGAGATCAAGATCAGCCTGGCAAACAGGGGGAAACCTCATCTCGACTAAAACTACAATAAAAATTAGCTGGGCATAGTGGTGCATGCCTATAGTGCCAGCTACTCAGAAGGTTGAGGCAGGAAAATTGCTTGAACCCGGGAAGCAGAGGTTGCAGTGAGCCAAGACCACACCACTGCACTCCAGACTGGGCAACAAAAGCAAGACTCCATCTCAAAAATAAATAAATAAATAATAATCTAGGTAAACAATTAAAATAATTAGGGAAATGTAATAGGATACATACTTGTAGACAAATTCAGCATAATTTAGACTCCAAAGTTATATTAAATTAAATAATAGATATTTCATTATTTGGGTATTTTCCAATAAATACATATTGTAGAAAATCATTCTTGCTAAAAAAAAAAAGGGAGAGTGTTCTTTTTTAAAAAAGTGAATACATTTTATCTCATTCAAAGCTTACTTAAGTTATGTATAAAACAATATAAAAGGTACCAGGGAATAAGACAGGTGTGAAGAAAATTATAAAAATAAAGAGGTAATTTTTTTGTGATAAGGAAGCTGAAAGAGAAATAATTGTATGTGAGAAAGAATCTTGTATGGTAAATTTAGTCCTAAAATAAAATTACTGGTTGTAAAAGAAAGAGGGATGTTCAGGACAAACCAGAATAAGTCCAGGCATTTCATGAACGGTTGGTTTAAGTAACAATAAGAGAATTTATTTAAAAAAAAAAAAACAACTTTTATATGATCAAGTTGCTATATTAAGTTTTGGGTTGCTTAGGAATAAAAACAGAGATTAAAAAAATTATGATTAAGGTTATTACATCCATGTTATCTTCCTGCATGTGCTTTAAAAGTCCTTGTGACACTGAGTTACAGGGCTTTGACTCCTGGGTCTTAAAAGGGCATCAACACTGACAGCAATTAAAGCCTCATTATTAGGCCCCATAGAAGATGCCAATCAAAATAAACTGCATTTCTGAGACACAAGGCCAGAAATGAAAACTATTTGACTCCTCAAGGTCCAGGGACTAACATGCAAAACACAGGCACATGAGATTGTAAGGGCCAGTTTTGAAAGATAAAATAAGTTCAGTTTCTCTATAAAGTAATCATGAATGTCAAAGGCGCACTGATGCAAGCTCAGCATATAGGCTCCTGTGTAAGGTTAGCAAGGTTTTCTTGAAGCATTAAAAATCTTTTTAACAAAGGTTATATGGGTTATAAAAGGCTTATGGAAGCTGTATCTTATGGTCAAGATTATAATTTTATAGACTTCATGAAAATTTGAAAAACAAATTTAATTGACTTCATGTTGTTTTTATTAGGGCTATTGTTTGGAAAATTAAGTCCTCTCTCTCAAAGAATAAAGGTTTTTGCCTTTTAAAAAAATCCTTGAGTTATCACTTTGGTTAAATGAATGACTTACTTTGCAATGATCTGTGATCTTATTTTGTGATATTAAATGTTTTAAACCTTTGATATCTGACAAACTTTCCAAAATCAAATAGTAAATTATGTTGTTTTCTGACCTAATTAATTCTTTAAGATATTAGGTTCCCTGAAGTCCAAAAATGACATAATTTGGCTTATTTGGTACAAAAAATTATATAGGCAGTATAGTCAAATATAAAATGGCATTTGATTTTATTTGGGCTGTATTTGTGTAAACATGTTATTGATATGTGTTTCAAAATTGTAGGAAACTCCTATAATTCTGATATAACTTAGTGCACATTATCAGTAATAATTATAATTGTTATCTTAAATTATTGTGTGCCACAGACGTAACAAATTTCCTTGTCAATTGTGTTTTTAACTGTGACTGCCCTAAAATTTTTTGTCATCCACAGACATGTCTTATTTTGGTCCTCTTTAGAAGGTGGTTCTATAATCAGCTATGGAACTCTAACAGGTTTTCTTAAATGCAGGTTTCTGATAACTTTGGAGATTGTGACATTATAATGAGGGAAAGAAAACTTTCAGGACTCTCATGGAGAGCTGAAACGTTCATGAATATCAAGCAGAACAGGAGTTAACTGTGTAAACTGAACTGATAGAAGACTAAAGCAATCTTTTTAACTTTTGCTTTAAACATTGCTAATCTTTTGTGGGGTTTTTTTTTTTTTGTCTTGAAACTTTTCTTTTGAGCTGTTGACAGCTTTTAACAATTTAGTTTACTTCTGTGAACAAAATTTGGAGCATATTTGTTTCTCTCTGATTTCTCCAGAATTTGGAAACTATTTGTGAGTATTTTTAACTTATGGCGATAAATTTATTTATTTGCATAAGTTCAGTAAGAATCTGTTTGCATTTGCAACTGGACACAACTGGAGGAACTGGTTGCTTTACCAAGGCTTTGACGGGAATGGTTTGCTTCCTTTAAGAAATCATACTTGACTTATGGAGCCAATGAAGTCCTTGGAAAAACTGGCCTCATATCTTGTGTACACAGTCCCTGTACAGGGTTTCTGACCTGTGGTAAGTACAGAATGTCATTTTCTGACAGGCCCAGAGGCCTGTTTATCTTGAAACCACAAGAGGAGAGGAAACTCACCTAACTCATGGGTATATGATGGGACAAATCCACGGCTGGGCTCAGCTTTAAGAAGTCTTATCTCGCTCATGCTGTAATTCCACCACTCTGGGAGGCCAAGGTGGGCAGATCACTTGAGGTCAGGAGTTCAAGACCACCCTGGCCAACATGGTGAACCCCATCTCTAATAAAAATACAAAAAATAGCCAGGTGTGGTGGCAGGTGCCTGTAATCCCAGGTACTTGGGAGGCTGAGGAAGGATAATTTCTTGAACCTGGGAGACAGAGGTTGCAGTGAGCTGAGACTTCCACACTGCACTCCAGCCCAGGTGACAGAACAAGAACCCGTCTCAAAAAAAAAAAAAGTCTTATCTGAGATTCCTCCTATGGAACAAAGTTTCATCAAAGCCAATTTAAAAGCTTATGTAAAAAACAATTATTATTATTGCACTGTATATAAATAATTAGGCCAAGTATAATAAAGCAAACTAGTCCTACCATGATTTGTCTTTAGTAAAAATGGGTTACTAAAGAGAAAAATTACGTTTCAAACTACACATCTGTTGTTAGATTCTAGTCTTGCCTAAGGTTTTTTCAAGTTTTATTTACCTTCTACTGTTTGAACCAAATTCTAATTTTTCTTGGCTACAAGTCTTCATAACAATGTTTCCCATTTTTTTCCTTGTTTTTTTCTTATTTTTTCTACTTTGGAGTCACTGAAAACTAAGCTGTACTTTCTTAAAGTCCTGCAAACTGAAGCCAGACAACCTGAACTTCAGAAGAAAATAACAGCAACCTATTTACGTGCATAAGCCACTTACATACCTGGGTACTAATGTGTGGACTTTGGAGTAATGTGACCTATATCAGTTTTTCCAGGATTCTTCTTTTGTTTGCTGTTTTTCTCCTTTCCTCCCCTTATTTTCTCTTCATAGGACATGAGACTTCACAACCTGCTAAAAATGAGCTTTTGGGACCCAACCCATCTAGGAATAAACTATCCTAGCCATGAGAGATCAGATAAAACCTGAGACCAGAGACTCATTTTCTTCTAAAGGTGCTTTCTCCAAAATATTTTTAAAAAGAAGATGGGGGAAATGTGAAAGGAAAATATCTTGGGCTCCCAAAATCACTAAGCTAAAGAGAAAATTCAAGCCAGGAATCGCTCAGGGCAAATCTGCCTCCTATTCAAAGTCATCCCTCTGCTCACTTAGATAGATACACATTCTGATTGCCTCCTTTGGAAAGGCTTATCAGAAAATCAATAGAATGAAACAATTTGTCTCTCACCTACCTGTGACCTGAAAGCCCCTCTCCCTGCTTGAAGTTGTCCCCTCCTTCCTGGATGGAACCAATGTACATATTTGAATGATGTACACTGACATATTGAACAATGTCTCATAACTCCCTAAAATGTATAAAACAAAGCTGTGTCCTGACTACCTTGGGCATATGTCATCAGGACTTTCTGAGGCTGTGTGCATATCCTCAACCTTGGCAAATAAACTTTTTAAATTAAGTGAGACCTGTCTCAAATTTTGGGGGTTCACATGTTTATAAATAAAATGTCACATAATTTAGAATCTAAAGTTATATTGAACCAAATAGTAAATATTCAATTAAAAAATATATAGAAAAATATTTTTCTTAAAACAAACGACCCCATTCAAAAGTGGGCAAAAGATTTGAACAGACGCTTCTCAAAATAAGACATCTATGCAGCCAACAAATATATGAAAAAAAGGCTATCACTAGTCATTAGAGAAATGCAAGTCAAAACTACATTGAGATACCATCTCACACCAGTTAGAATGGTGATCATTAAAAAACCAGGAGACAACAGATGCTGGAAAGGATGTGGAAAAATAGGAACGCTTTTACACTGTTGGTGGGAGTGTAATTAGTTCATCCATTGTGGAAGACAGTGTGGTGATTTCTCAAGGATCTAGAACTAGAAATACCATTTGACCCAGCAATCCCATTACTGGGTATATATCCAAAGGATTATAAATCATTCTATTATAAAGACACATGCACATGTATGTTTATTGTGGCACTGTTCACAACAGCAAAGACTTGGAACCAATGCAAATGCCCATCAATGATAGAATGGATAAAGAAAATATGGCACATATATACCATGGAATACTATGCAGCTATAAAAAATGATGAGTTCATGTCCTTTGCAGGGACATGGATGAATCTGGAAACCATCATTCTCAGCAAACTGACATAAGAACAGAAAACCAAACACTGAATGTTCTCACTGATAAGTAGGTGTCAAACCATGAGAACCCATGGACACAGAGAGGGGAACATCAGACAGCAGGGCCTGTCGTTGGTTGAGGTCTAGGGAAGGGATAGCAGGGGGTGGGGGCCTAGGGGAGGGATAGCAGGGGTTGAGGGGATAGGGGAGGGATAGCGTTAGGAAAAATACCTAATATAGATGATGGGGTGATGGATGCAGCAAACCACCATGGCACATGTATACCTATGTAACAAACCTATATGTTCTGTACATGTACCCCAGAACTTAAAGAATAAAAAAATTTAAAAAAAAATACAAGGCAATTAATAAAGTAGACAAAATCAGTTTTCCAAGGACTCCAACATAGTAATAAATGTTTTTATAGACACTCAAAAAATATTTTTCTTGCAAAATGCATTCTTACTTAAAGGAAAATGAGTTTGTCTAATTCAAAGGTTATCTAGAAAACAGTGTGTATCAGTAAATAAGAGAGATATAAAGAAAGTTACAGATATGAAGAGATTTTTTGGTAAGAAAGGGCACGTGAGATTGTAAGGGCCAATTTTGAGAAATAAAATTCGTTCTGAGTTTCTCTATAAATTAAACGTTAATATCAAAGGCACACTGATGCAAGACCAGTATCTGGGCCCCTGCGTCAGATTGACAAGGTTTTCATGAAGCATTAACCCATTTTTTTTAATTTAAAAAACTATAAAAAGATTTATGGAAACTGTGTCTTATGGTCAAGATGATTAAAATTTAATAGATTTGCTTATAAGATTTGAGAGACAGATTTAACTGGCTTCATGCTGTCTTTATTAGGGCTTATTGTTTAGGAAATTAAGTCTCCTAACTCAAAGAATAAGGTTTTCGTCTTTTTTTAAAAAAAATTGAGTTGTCACTTTGGCTAAATGAATGACTTCCTTTACAAGACCTGTGATCGTATTTTGTGATGTCAAGTGTTTTAAACTTTTGATATTTGACAAACTTTCCAAAATCAAATTCTACATTAAGTCCTTTTGACTTAATTTACTTTTTTTGACATTATGTCCCCCATTTGGTATAATAAAATCCTGCAGGAAGTATTGTCAAATATGAAATGGTATTTAGCCTTCTTTGAATTATATTTATCTAAATGTGTTATTAGTATTTGTTCCAAAATTACATGAGATTCTTGTGATTCTGATATGTCTTAGTATATATTATCAATAGTAATTATTACTTAAAATTGTTGTATGCCACAGAAGTAACCAAATTTTCTTGTTAATTGTCTCTTTAACCTATGGCTGTTCTAAGACTTTTGTCATCTACAATTGTTGTTTTACTTTGATTCTTACATAGAGCAGTTTATAATCAGCTATAGAGCTCTATGGCATACTCTTAAATATAGGTTTTGTATAAATATGAGATCATGCCATAGGAATAGAGAGAAAAACTTCCAAGACTCTCATGGAGAGCTGATGTATTCATTAGAACGGTTGATCCGATCAAGCAGAACAGGAGTTAGTTACGTGGACTGAACTAATAGAAGACTGAAATAATCTTTTATGACATTTTGTTCGAAACATCTGCCTACTCTTTTTGTTTTGTTTTTCAGAGTCAAGAGAAGTTTCTCTTCTTTTAAACTATTTACAGCTTTTAAAAATTGAGTAAAGGATACTCTTATGAGCAAAATTTGAGACATAATCCCTTTCTCACAACCTTATTCCTTTAAAATTTGAAAACTGTTTTGTGAGTATTCTTAATTTATGACAATATAGTTATCTGCATAAGTTCATTATGAATCTGTTTTCTTTTCTAACAGGGCATAATTGGAGGCATCGGTTATTTTACCAAGGCTTTAACTGGAGTGATAGTTTCAGATTGCCTTGAGAAAATTAGGCTGACCTAGAAAGCTGATAGAAGCCCCTTGGAGAAACTGGCTTTATACCTTGTCTTTTACAGGGTGCTGACCTGTGGTAAGTTAAGAACGTCACTTTTTGTCAGGCCCAGAAACCCTAAGTTTTCTTAGGACCTGGAAAAGAGAGGAATTCATCCAATTCACACAGATATCTGCAAGCACAGATATATCCTTGGCTGGGCTCAAGGCTTTTAAAAAGGACTAATCTTAGATTCCTTATAAAAAAGGTTCCAGCAAAGCCAATTTAAAAAAGAGAGAGTGCCTATGTGGCAAATGATTATTTTTGTGGCACTTTATGCAAATAACCAAGCAAAGTGGAATAGGACTAAAACTTACTTTACAAATAAATTGGTACTATTATGATTTTGCCTTTCATAAAATTGAGAAATTGGAAAGAGAAAAATTGTATTTCAAAATAAACCATAGGGCCACACACAGTGGCTATGCCTGTAATCCCAGCACTTTGGGGGCCTAAGGCAGGTGGATTACGTGAGCCCAGGAGTTTGAGACCAGCTTGGGCAATGCGGTGAGACCCTGTCTCTACAAAAAATGTAAAAAATTAGCCAGGTATTGTGGCTCAATCTATAGTCCCAGATACTTGAGGGGCTGAGGCAGGAGGATCACTTGAGCCTGGAAGGTTGAGGCTCCAGTGAGCTGTGACCAACCGACTGTGCTTCAGCCTGAGAGACAGAGCAAGATCCTGTCTCCAAAAAAAATAAGTGTAGTACACCTGTTATTAGATTCTAGCCTTGTCTAATGTTTTCCTATTTTTATTATTTTCTAAATAATAAAATTTTTATTTGGACTGAATTCTAAATTTTTCCTGGACACAAGCAGGAATGTTTTCAACTTTTTTCTTCTTTATTTTTCTTTTTTTCTGCCCATTTTGTTCTTATTTGAAGTCACAAAAATTTATGCTTTGCTCTTCTTAAGGCCCTGAAAACTGAAGCTAGACAACTTAAACATCAGAAGAAAATAACAACAACCTATTTATATACATAAACTACTTTCATACCTGCCTGTTGATATATGAACTTCAGAATTATGTAGCCTATATCAGTTTCCCAGGATTATCCTCACTTTTTTTGTTGGTTTTTTGTTTTCATATTTTCTTCCTTCCCTTATTTTTTCTTCATAAGTTGGGAAACTTTACAATCTGTTAAAAAATGAGCTTTCCTAACAATGTGGGACCTATTTATCTAGGAATCAATTGTCCTAGCCATGAGAGATCAAACAAAACCCAAAACCAGAAACTCATTTTACTCTCAAATATTTCCTCTGAAAGCTTTTAAAATGAAAAAGGGAGAGTAATGTGAAAGGAAAATAAAAACTTGGGACCCCAATTCATTACACACACACACACACACACACACACACACAAAAGTTAAGCTGAAAGCTGAGCCATGCAAGAAGCTGCCTTTCCTTTTGTTCCTAAACAAATAGTTACAGATAAAAGGATACCACAGGTAGGTACTCTATGTTCACCTTATCTTATGTAAAGTGTCAATTTACTAAGCTTAAGACTCAAAATTAATACATAATTGACTATTCTCCTATCTGCTCCTTTTCTCTTGCAACATGTATGTATTTACCCATTTTTCAAACTGCTATAAAGAACTACCTGAGACTGAGTAATTTATGGAGGAAAGAAGTTTCATTGACTCATAGTTCTGCATAGCTGCAGAGGCCTCAGGAAATTTACAATCATGGCAGAAGGTGAAGGGTGAGCAAGGCACATCTTACATGGCAGCAGGAGAGAGAGAGTGAGTGGGGGAACTCCCAAACACTTAAACCATCAGATTTCATGAGAACTCACTATCATGAGAACAGCATGGGAGAAACCACCCCCATGATCTAATCACATCCCACCAGGTTTCTCCCTTGACACATGGGGATTACAATTGAGAAGACATTTGGGTGGGGACACAGAGCTAAACCATATTATTCTACTCCTGGCCCCTTTCAAACCTCATGTCCTTCTCACATTTCAGAACACAATCATGCCTTCCCAACAGTTCCCCAAAGTCTTAACTCATTCCAGCATTAACTCAAAAGTCCAAGTCCAAAGTCTCATCTGAAACAAGGCAAGTTCCTTCTGCTACCTATGAGTCTGTAAAATCAAAAACAAGTTAGTTATTTCCAAGTTACAATGGGCATACAGGCATTGGGTAAATGCTCCTATTCCAAAAAGGAGAAATCAGCCAAAACAAAGGGGCTACAAGCCCCAAGCCAGTCCAAAATCCAGCAGGGCAGCCATTTAATCTTAAAAGCTCCACAATAATGTCCTTTGACTCTATGTCTCACATCCATGGCACACTGATGCAAGGGGTGGCCTCTCACAGCCTTGGGCAGCTCTGCTTCTGTGGCTCTGCAGGGCATAGCCCCTGTGGCTGCTTTCACAGGCTGGCATTGAGTGCTTGTGGTTTTCCAGGTGCACAGTGCAAGCTGTCTGTGAATCTACCATTCTGGGGTCTGGAGAATGGTGGCCCTCTTCTCATAGCTCCACTAGGCAGTGCCCCAGTGGGGACTCTGTGTGGGGGCTCCAACCCTACATTTCCCTTCTGCATTTCCCTAGTAGAGGGTCTCCATGAGAACTCTACCCCTGCAGTAGACTTCTGCCTAGATATCCAGGCATTTCCATACATCCTCTGAAATCTAGGCAGAGGCTCCCAAAGCTCAAGTTTTGTCTTCTGCACACCTGCAGGCCCAACACCACATGGAAGCTGCCAAGGCTTGAGGCTTGCACCCTCTGAAGCCATGACCCAAGCTGTAGCTTGGCTCCTTTTAGCCATGGGTGGAACTGAAGTGGCTGATAAACAAGGCACCAAAACCTCAAAAGTAGGGAAGCCAACACTGCAGCCTTCAGTGTGTGGCTAAAGGCCTGTGACTTACACCCAACCACTGGTGTAAGTCCAAGAGTCCAAAAGCTGAAGAACTTGGAGTCTGATGTTTGAAGGCAGGAAGATCCAGCACGGGAGGAAGATGAAGACGGGATGACTCAGCAAGTCTGCTCTTTCCACCTCTTTCTGCCTGCTTTTTCTAACTGTGCTGGCAGCCAGTTGGACGGTGCTCACCCAGATCAAGGGTTCATCTGCCTTCCCAGATTGACTGACTCAAATGCTAATCTGCTCTAGCAACGCCCTTATAGACATACCCAGAAACAACACTTTGCATCCTTCATTCCAACCAAGCTGACACTTAATAATAACTATCCCAAAACAAAAAACAAAACAAAAAAAAAACAAAATAAATAAATAAATATTAACTATCCCAGTGTAACATCCATAATAAACCAAGTTAAGAACGTCCAGAGCTGCAAACTAGTCCATGGAAAATTATCCCAGTAATCACATGGATAAAATTCTAAGTGGATAATTCGGTTCTCATTGGTACATGGTCAGATGTGAAGGCTCTCTCCTGGTATGTACTGAATAAATGCATAATACTGAGGACTAAACTCTGACGTTTTTTTCTTCTCTGGCCCAAGTTCTTATCTAAGGGTCCTGGGGAGTCACATCCTAGAAACCATAAAGTCATATCAGAGTAATTTTATTTAACCTTATACAATGTTGCTTACTTTCCAAACTGACTCTGGCATAACATCATGACAGATAAGAAAGGAAATCAAAATATTCTAACCACACATATGTTTCTTTGATATATCTTGAAATAGCCCTGCAAAGTTATCTCTTTGGGAGAAAAATCTACGTTCTGTAAAAAATCCCCTTTCCCTTTTCCGGGTCTTTATCCTGAGATCCAGAAGAGAATCAACTAAGAGTCTGACACCTTTTTTAAAGTCTGATTAAGTAACATTTACAATATATTCTCTCTGAAGCCTGCTACCTGGAGGCTTTATCTCCATAATAAGAACCAATAAGAACCTTGGCCTCCACAATATCTTACCTTAACCCAGACATTTCCTTTCTGCTGATTCCAGGTCTTTAGATAAACTCTTTCAACCAACTGCCAATCAGAAAATCTCTGAATCTTCTTATAATAACCTG